>JZKD02S0094682.1:12149-24860 GCA_000966675.3 Picea glauca | reverse complement strand
TTTGTGAAAGGTTATTTGGGAAGGTTTTATTGATAGAGAAAAATTGCAGCAGAAAAAGTGTGGTAGAAAAAGTGCGGCAGGAAAAGTGTGGTAGAAAAAGTGCGATAGAAAAATGGTGGCAGAAAAAGTGCGGCAAAAAAATCGCAGAAGAAAAAGTGCGGTAGAAAAATCACGGCAGAAAAATTTGCGATAGAAAAAGTGAGGCAGCAAAATCACGACAACAACATGGTTGAGGTCTATTTATGAGAGATATGGCACATATTGTTTGAGATATTTTTTGTGAGCTAGGGTTTATCTCTTGAGATGTTATTGGATGTTCAATATTGCTGCATATATCAGATTTGTTGAGGGATACAATTGGTATTTTTTTGTTGGTATTTGGCATATGGGTATTGGTCTTTTGGTTGCGATGTGTTGCTGAATTTGTTGGTTTAGCTTGAGGCTACATAACAGTGAGGTTGTGGCACATGGTTTGATGTAATGATTTACATAGATGAGGTGTATACTTGATGATTTTTGTATATCTTGATGAGTCATAGTTGATGTGTATTTGATGCATGATTGGTACATATTTGGTGCATGGTTGATGCACTCATTGATGGTACAGGTTGAGGTACAGGTTGGTGCATGGTTGATACACTTGTTTATGGTACAAGTTGATTACAGGTTCTTTGGACAGGTTATTGTGATAGGGTATTTGTATAGGTTTGGTGCATGGTTGATGCATTTGTTTATGGTACAAGTTGAGGTACAGGTTGATGTATGGTACATGCTGGCATAGGTTATTGGTATAGGTTGTTACAGGTTGATTATAGGTTGATTGGTACAGGTTTACAATAGTATATCTCACAGTGACAGTGTGACAGTGGTTCAATCATTCTATTTCTACATCAAGGTGGTTGGATGGGGAAAAGACAGGTGGTTGTAGCCACCTTCCATTTTTATCCGAAGAACATAGGGGGTTGTAGCCTCCTTCTGGTTGTAGCCAGAGAATTTTGGAGTTGGATATTCCCTCAAGTTGTAGCTTGAGAAACTAGGGGGTTGGAGCCTCCTTCCAGTTGTAGCTGGAAAAAAACGGAAGTTGGTGCTTCCAATGAATGTAATTCTTCAGGACATATAAGTAAAAACATTACGTGGTTTTCTCCCGCTTTGGGTTTCCACGTAAAAACACTAGTATAGTGTGTATGTGTATGATTGATCATTTTTTCATTGTTTATTTACTCTGCAATTTTTAGATGATAATGCCACACTGATATAACACTTGCATTATATCATTGAAAAGGTTTAAATTGCTCTATTATTGATTCACCCCCCCTCTTAGTAATCCAACATTGAAGAAGGAAGGAACCATGGAGTGATAATTAATTGGGTGGTTTCCCAAGGTGTGAATATTAAAGGGTACTTGGAGACTCTAGAGTGTAGCTAGAGTTCCTGGACCATAGTGCTATGAGACTCCCTAACCAACATGTGCTAGAGACCTAGAAAGGAGCTGCAACTCTAGGGACTGATGTGGAGAAGGGGTTACACTTCCTTGGGTTGTGCAAGTTGATGGGGAATGAGAGACCGTAGGTTGGAATTGATGTTAGAGTTTGGTACCTTAGCTAGAGAACACTTGCATTATTTGGGAGACCATAGTTGGCTTTAGGTAATTCATGCCCTAGTGGAGTTATATAATGGTGCTACTATGGTTTTGTATGTTATTCTTCATGATTGGTTTAAATGTAATTATGTGTGTGTATCATATAAGACTAAGGATTATTAGTATCATTTTAAAAGTGTATTATTACTAGTATGAGAAATGGGGTTATTATGGTAAATTTAGAATAAAATTGGTGGAATGTTGTCTTCTTATCCTAAATTTCAATCCAGGGGATTTATGAATTAGGAACATATCCCTATCTTGGTTGGTTTATTAGAATCATAGAAATATCAAGGTTGAAAGGATATTTCATAACTAATTCTATAGATATAAACAGAAGGATTGTTTAGAATCTATAAGATGGACTCAAGTTATTGTTGAGATGTAGAAAGTAATGGTTACTAGGTTGTTTTGATTCGAGGACATCACATCTTGAAGAGGGTAAGAAAAAAGCTAAATTAATGATTTTGTTTTTAATGGAAGAAGTTCCTTGTTTCCATCTGCTACTTGAAACTTTTCGAGAGAAATGATTGCACATATACCAATAGTTATTGAGAAAAACCTGATCATTTCTCTCTTGACATTTTGTCTTATATATAATGGTGACTAGTTGGATTTCAACTGCTTGTGACCATCTAAATGGTAAAAACTTTCTAGGAGGAGTCTTTGTGTGATTAAGTGACTTTATGCCTCAACACATAAACTAATTAAATTCTCACGTGCTCAAGGAAATATGAAATGTATTAAATGGGAAACTTAGCATATGATAGGTGACTATACATATTTTGTAATATGCCAACCTTCTTGTTGAAAGAAGAGGAAATGATAATTAGGAAACTATTGGTATCAGGATGATCACATAACACTCCTAGTACTAATGATCCTTATTGAGTTAACTTGGGCTGATAAATTAACCCGGTAGATCCATGGGATAGATGGATGTTTTAGTGATAATTTGTGCTTTAGATATAAAAGATAGTATTCACTACGTAATTATGCAGGTTAGTAAATTTGATTTTTCTGATGAATCATGATAAGGATGCTCTTGATATTTATTTATCCTACATGTGATATGTGTTGAGATGATTATCATTTTCATGATGTTGTGCTATGATAACATGTGGTTCCATCTTTTATATTGATGCAATGTTATATCTTTGATAAATATATGTTGAGATTATATTTCTTATCATAGTATCTCTTGATGTGATGACATGATTGCATGAAAATATTTTATGATAAGATGTTTTATGATGACATGCAAGATTTATCATGTGGATTCTTTCTATAAGTTGATATTATGATTACAACTAATGCATTGGTTGCATGTTGTAAGGTGTGATTGTAAAATTATCCACTAGTAGGCCAAGAGGGCCAATTTATTTGACGATCTCGTGAGAGACCATAACCATGCAGGAGAATATTACAAGTAACATGCTATGGGATAGGGGAAACTCAATATATTTCTTGTGCCAGTAATTATCATGCTTTGTATTGGAGTTGTGATGTTGAAGTCCTGAAGAATTGCTAGAGTTTTGCTCACCACTGGTGTTGTGGAATTGGACTTTGATGTCTAGGGATTATACCTTGTAGCGAGGTTAGTATTTCGAGAGGTATATTGTACGTGGGTACTTAACCAAATGCCTTCTTAGGTAGATGATATCTCCAAATAGACCAGGAGGCTTTAATCCTAGTTTTGGAAGTTGGGAAGAAAGCTAGAGATTACCCACACTTCCCCAGTGTTGTGATGTGGACTTTCAATTCCTGCTATGGTCACTTGGGTGGATTTATACTATTTGAAAAAAGGGTATTATGTAATATATGGGGAGCTAACAATGGGTGTTGTGAAAGATACATGGAGAAAATTGAAAACCTATAAGTAACATAATTAATGCTAACTTCATAACAAAGTTCCTTGAAGGGAGGGAGTATGTCATGCCCCATATTATTATTAAAAATATAATAAATAATTATAATAATTATCCCAAAGAGATCATAATAAGTAATTAAAAATAGATATTTGGGTAATAAACAAAAATGGTAAAATAAGTAATGGAAATTTATGGAGAAACCCTAAAATATAATAAATAATTAAATAATGGATCCTAGGGATTAGGTTCTTTACCATTGATGGATTCCATATAATCACAAATAATAATGAGAAATGAACATCTCATTTTACTTTGGAAATTTGAGGAAGGCTAAGAAGAGCTAGCATAGTAGTGGATTGAGGTCTCAGGTGGTTTCGGTCGTGATGAATGGAGGGTTTGGTTGGGAGGAGAGTCATCCCCCACACTCTGTTTCATATTGAAGGATCAAGGTTTGGAGACCCATGAGTAATTTTGTTCCTTCAACTTTCATGTAATTTACTCAATAAACGTTCCTCCTTATTTATGGTAATCCTAAGTCATGCATTTCTACTTTTATCATCTAAAGGTTGTCGTCGGTGGTGTTTATATATGTATTTAGTTTTAGGGTTATGATATCTGTGGCCCGCCTTCATAAAAACATGTAGCTTTTGAATAAAAGTGTTCTACACTTTTCAATTCCGACCACAGTAGGAGTGCTAGTAGGTGGAAGCGGCCACGCTACTCCACCTCTCTTGAAATTACTTGGTATAACTCTATACGACCCTGTTACACATATGTGGGTTGAATCAAAAAACATGTTCCTTGCACCTGCATTCATTAAACCTTTTCGTTAGTATTTTTAATCATTCAAATCAATTATACAAAACATATTCAATAGATAATTACTATTTCCCGATTCAATCCAGAGTCCCAAAACTTTGTCGATGAAGTTCCACGTCAACGAATCATTATAATTCCCTGTCACACTTATGAAATTTTTTAGTAATATATGTAGTTAATATGTCCAAGTCTCATATAAAATCATGAAAATGATTAATCGTTATTACTCATTTGATTAGATCATTGCATAAAACTATTTATGTAAGCATGGCATGAATTAAATTTAACCAATTCAACATTCTCAAATTTACTCAATCATAATTTAAATTATGATTCTTCATCATAATAAGAGTCATTAATCGGGTCATTTATGAATAAACACCTGCAAAGAATAAGTTCAATTTTTCATAGTAATTAGATAAAATGGGGAATACATCGGAATCCAAAATTTCCCCATGCATTTGTCCTGTAACATCCCCGGTTTTAATCATCACGAATTATAATGTAATTATATAAATGTGAATTAGGTTGGTGAGATGATGTGTTGGGGAGAAGAGCTTGTATTGATTTAATATGGCCAGGGGCCAAATTGCATATCATGTGCATTGAATAATTAATAAAAATAGTAATGGTTGGTTGTGATAAGAAAATGATGAAGAACGATGGGGGGCTATGATTCCACAAGAGAGAGGGGTCCAAGGGGGAATTATTCATGGGTATTAATCCAACCCACATTCTTGATTTATTATCATTATGTATAACCTTCTATTTTGTTGTTGAGTGTTCCCAAAGTCAATCATTTAACTCATGTGAGAGGGTGGGTGTGAGAGGTCACATACCATAGTTATTAGGGAGCATGGGATGAAGTAAAATCATATTTGGGAAGAGTGAGAGTTAATAGAGAAAGGGAAAAGAAGGAAAATTCGTATGAAGAATGGGGACAAGTTTGACATGCATATTTTGGATAGAATGAGAGGAGTTGAGTGTTGGGAAGAGCACCATCCATGTTGTGCTTGAAGGAAACCATTGTTTGGTTGTGTTTATGTTGAGAAAGAGGCTTACGTGTCTGCAAAATGGGTTATAAGTCTGCAGTGTGTTGAGGAAAAGATATGATTTATCTTACTCAAGCATTTTCAAATCCCACCTAGCTAAGGTAAGATAGTTTGGAATATCACCCTATGTTTTATAGCCTCAAAAGTATTTCCCAATCCACAAGTATTAATTACAAGGGATTAGGTTGTTTTTTTAAATGAAAAGATTGTTGCAAAATATGAATTTTTTATATAATTTTCTGAAAATATACAGATTACAAAAAGTAAATGTGGAGATCAAAAGAAAAAGAAACCAAGTCACAGAAACACACAAATGAGACAAAATAGCAATCACTTTATTTCATTCCAAGAAATCAAAGTACATTTCTCTTTACAAAATTCCCGTGAGGGCATGAAACAAAGTCTAATTTATATATCCCCGATGAAAACCATACAAAAAAACTTTGACAAGAAGTAAAAACTGAACTTTACAATCTGGATGAGCTTGCCATAGACTGTTGCCAATTTGACTCTCTGAAACAAGTATCTGAATGATATGGTTCAAATTTCAACCTTGTTGTCTACAATAGGACCCTTAATATTTATTTCTCCTTCTATTCTCCCCTTGTTCTTCCTTCTCATTTGGCTTTTATGCATTCCAAATCAGTTGAATTATTTCAACTACTTCCTTTAGTTAAGTTAATTAAACTTAACTAATTTTAGTTAGGGGAAGTAATAATAATAATAATAGTTAAGGGTCTTTATTTAATAATAACTAAGTAGGTGGGACCCCTTGTGACTCCCTTTTTTATTCTTTACAAAATAAACACAATTAGATAACCATTTAAAGACATGCCTCCTTGTAGCTCCCATAAATATTTCCAAAATTTGAATATTAAATATCATAAATAATTAAAATCATATCCAAAACATGTAATAACCACATCATCCCAAAAAATAACTTGTTGTCCAAAACTTTCTGTAGAACATTGTTTTCAACAACTCAATCATGACACATAAATTAAAATCCATATTTGCCACTTTGAGAGGCAATCCTTCTTCTATCACTGCTATCTCCTTTGGACTTCCTAGAATTAGCCTTAGGTTGATTCGAACCTTGAGGCTTAATATCACTAATAACATGGGAGAAATCATCCTTCAGATGCATATGGGAGGACACTTATTTTGATGAGTGATTTGAAGGAGATGAGGGGGAGGCAACAACTTTACCTTTGTCTTGTACATGAGGAATATCAGTTTTAAGTCATTTTCTAGCATGAGAGGATTGAATAGGTGAATCTATAGGGGAAATTTGAGCATTAGGATTTACAGGTGGAGGAGGAGGTAATGAAAAGTTGGGCCAAGCACGATGGTGGGAGACTGCCAAATCAACAATCTCCTACCATCCATCATTTTCGGGAGCTTTTGGTTGCATGGATACATGAGGAGGCACAATAATACCAGGGATATTTTGAGGTTGGAAGGGAGAATTCTCTGGTTGAGGTTGAACTATCCCTTTCCCAATCCAATTGAAGAAGCCGGCTTGAAAAATATGGTTCAACTCCCAGGGGTTAGCATAAAAATGAATTGAGAATCTAGGCCTTCTAGGCCCTCTGTTCCAGTTACCCCCCTATTGTTTCTGCCATGTCTGCCTCTGTTGAAAAAACTCATCCTGTATGCAACAATTCATTAGCAAATATCCCTTAAAATGCCATACATGACATTCTGTTTATATGAAACAAATTTTGGCTCAGAAATTGACATAAGACCCATGCAATTCAATCCATAATAAAATATTTAATAATTTCCAAGTGAGCAGGGGGTGAAATAGGGTTCATGGGATACCTGGAGGGATTGTAATGAGCGAAAAAATGGTAACATGATAGGGAATAGAAACACAAGTATTGATCAACCATTCACTAAATAACTAACTGTGCAATCAATACCAAAATATATCAATTGCCACCTATTTCTATGTCATATCTTTTTCCACTGCCATACAGAGTGTTTAATTTATTTTATAGAACCGAGCGTGAAAAAATGAAATTGGGATCATGAGGGGGGTATAATGAGCAAAAACGTGATAGTAAGAGAGGGAATAAAACAAATATTGTTCGTAAAAAAAAAATTAAATAAAACAACAAACATAACTCTCTTCATACCACAATCCAATAAGCATCCACTTTAAAACCAAAATATTTTAACTGTCCCTTATTTATAGACAACATGCTTGCTAACTTTAAATAAAAGACAATTCATATGCTCTGAATACTTCAATTATAACAACCTTCGTATCTATACAATATATATGCAACATCATAATAACACCATTTCCAATTCCATAATTATAACCCTTCAAGCCACAATCTTTTATATTCCAATGCTAAACCTTTTCCCTTTTAAAATAAAACAAAATATGCACAATGATTCCAACCATCCAAATCCCATATTCATTTCTTAAAATAGAATAAGGATAAGCCCAATATTAACCTCCAAYTGTCAAATTTCCAACACTGATTGAAACAATCCACTGTCATTAAAACWMATAATCGAGCCCCGATTCAATCACACACAGGTGTTCATTCATATATTCAACACAAGTATKGATTCGACACTAGCATTTAACCAAAAAAACACGTAACTATGAGCCTAAGATTTGTGTACATTTAACATGTACATGTTTCCTTTGAAATAAAATKCCCAACAAAAGACAGATTCAAATAGTTCCTGAGGAGAACAGAATGAAGACGTGCCTGAGAGAACGAAACCAAGAYGTGATCAATGGACCAATCACTCACAGGTGCCTTTTAAACCTTGTTGGGACCAAGATCGTGTTAGGGATTAACACAACAATGGAGGTAAGAGTAAATAGCTTGACCACAGGAGATAATATTTGAGACATAAAKATTTCATACWCTTTTAAAAACATCATTGCAGAGAGGTACAAGAAATCGATCGATCAAGGAAGAGTCTTTGAAAACATAGAGAGCCTCTTCCATTTCTTTTTAAAACAAGTTGTCACAGAGAAGTAACAATAKATAATCAAGGAATAATCTTTGAAGAAACAAAGATCTTATTCCCTTTCCAAATTCACCACTAACACATAACCTTTAACTCAAAAACTTGATAGTGAGGGTAACCAAACATAATAGTCAACCACCTCCAATGGATAACGAGAGGGGAAATTATTATAAACACTATGGAAATAATGCCCAAGCACAACCCGTGGCCCAACCAACACATATATAGGCTTCCATTCAAAGTTCTGGGGGATACAAAATTGACTATGCAATGCTTCCAACATGGTGACAGTGAGGGTAATGCCATGAAAAATGATAGCTTGGGATCGGTCCAAACAAAGAAAGAACTATGCAACTCTTAACAGTTTGCATTGCAATTCAGAGGAACAAACATAACAATGATCGAGGAAAATAATACCCAGACTGGTGGTAAGACCCGCACAATAAAAGCTCAGATCTTGTTACACCATTATCATAATTTTCCACAGAGAACGAGAGTAAAACCCCAAACTGACCGACATGTTTTACACCAAAAAAACTGATGTGCAAGAAACCCAATATGATAAAATCCATTCTTTTCCTTTAAAATGCCAACAGTCCATATTATTCACAAAAGAAACCATAAGCACAACACTGATACACAATCAAAACTTAAGAAAAACACAGACCTCATGCAATCATGAGACAAAAAGTCGATTCATAACACAGAGGGACCATCATGGATGGAATGTAAAGGAGCCATACCTAGAAAAATCCCTTGAGGGAAGAGTTGGCTTGTATTTTCTTTTCAAAACCAGAAATTGTAGAGCCTCTACAACCACCAGAGCTGAAAAACCAAATGCAACTATGGCTAGGGTGACGGGGTCAAGGGTTGTTTGAGCGATGTGCAGTAAATGCACGTCGCGTCCTCCCTCAACCCTATTTAATTCAACGTACAAGACAACCCATATACCATAACATCAACCATTAATTCAAACACATATCCATTGCTATATCCAATTCTATATCCATTGCATAGTGTGCCAACCTAAATCATATCAAAAATTTAACAACAACTATATCCCATAACATTACCATATATTCCTCACAAATAATCCTTTAATCAAGAACATAAGTCTAACAACTAGGTCCATTACCCTTCATTTGTATCAATCATATATACCTTAAGGTTTGTATATAATCTATTTTCCTTTTGTTTAATCTCCCACATCATCACATTATCCTTTTGCATAAGATCATATATAAAATAATTAATCAATGTTTAATGCATAAACATAACCCATGTAAAAAATGATTCGTTTATCCATAGTACTGCCATGAGTTGCAAGTGACCATCAAAATCATCTAGTAATAACACATTCGACCAACCATATTATGTTGCCATGACGAATAAAACCATGAATTGCATCATCAAATGTAGAAGACTATGTAGGCATCATTATAACAACAAACCAAAATATGAGTGCAACACATCCAACATAGTGCCACTAGTATACAAGGGGGTCCCACCTACTAGTTAATTATTATTATTATAAATAAATGATAGAGCTTAGCAATCATTTGTGAGCAGTATTCATTGTTGTGATTTTAAGAGTCAACAAGATGGAAAATCCATAGGGAAATCTGTTTCCAACAGATTAAGAACTCAGATTGTCTGGTTTCGCAGACCATGTGAACATTAGATAAAGGAAATAGACATTAGAATGACTATGAAACATGGGGAAGTGAGTGGTTTAATGGAAAAATGATTTGGAATTTTTGGGAATAACTCATGGAAAGTGTTGAGTATGAGGGGGCTTATCCCTGTATGCATAATCATTCGATTAGTCATAGTGAAATCATTCTTGACTTCAAGGACAATTTTGTTTTGGTGCGCTGTTTTGAATCTTGGAGTGGATGGAAGAAAAGGAACGCATAATAGGGAATAAAACCAACTATCTTATCTAACAACAATTGAAACAAATAACAATTTTGATGATGTCTTCAAGGGGAAACATCATGACAGTTGTGTAAAGTGATTGTTATTGATTAACAATACTTGCAGAATAGCGTCATTGTGGAAAAAATGATCCACCAATTTTATTTCTGACAAGAAAAGAAGTCAATAAATAAATAAACAATAGAAATGAAACAACAGAAAGATATAACAACAAAGTAAAATCAAATTAATAAAACAAAACTATAATACAAAAAAAAATCCATAGAACATTTAAAATTTCAAGTTGGTTCCACATAGTGTTTTAAGTGGGAACCATTGGTGCTATAGGAAAACAATTGCTCTTCCAAGTCCTTTAGGATATAAGAATTTGTTCCCATGACAAAAGCGACATTAAAAGGACCCAGCCATAACTTTTTTAACTTTGAATGCCTTCCTCTATCAGCATGAGATGAATCCCACAACAATACCTTCTCATTAACCTTAAATTTGATAGCTTTGACACTTTTATTGAAATATATTTTAACAATTTGTTGTCTTCTCTTTATGTTATCCAGGGAAAACATCCTGTGTTCCTCTAAAGCCAAGAGTGCGTTCATTCTTTGAGAGATATTGGAAGAATTTAATTCTTCAACCTATAGCATCAACCTTAGAGAAGAAAGTTCCATCTCAGTAGGAAGAATGGATTCTTGACCATGAACATGATGGAAAGGAGTGCAACCAGTGTTCACCTTGGTGGTAGTGCAATCTACCTAAAGGGAGTAAGTGAGGAGAGTGTGCCATTGAAGAGGCTTATCTTCAATGAGCTTCTTGATAATTATAACCAGATTTTTGTTAGTAGACTCGACTTGCCCATTTCCTTGGGGATAATAAGCTCACGAGGTAAAATGTTTAACCCCCAGTTTAGCTAGAAACTGAGTCAGCTTAGCATAAATAAAAGCGGGACCATTGTCTGTAATAATTTCCAAAGGAAGACCAAATCTGAAAAAAATATTAGTCTCAAGGAAAGAAATCACCTACACATCCTGTGAATGCTTAAGTGGGACAAATTCAGTCCATTTTGTAAAACGTCAGTGGCTGTCAAGATAAAAACTTGCCCTGCTAAAGATGGAGGATTAATAGGACCAATAAAGTCCAGATCCCATTTTAAAAAAAGAAAGTCAGGTAGGATAGGTTGTAATGACCTGATAGAAAGACGTTCTTTCCTAACGAACTTCTGGCACTTGTCACAAGATATTGAAAAATTATAAGAATCATGAAAAATTGAAGGCCAATAGTACCCTTTCTTGATAATTTTAAAAGAAATAGTTTTAGCAGAAAAGTGACCTATTACATGAATAATAGAATCTGAATATCCATGAGTCTCTTGTAACAATTTCTGTGCTTTCTCATTATTCACACAACGATGTAACATACCATCAGAAGATCTCCTAAACAATAAGTCTCCTAAAATGACATATCTGGAAGATTCAAGATGAAGCCTTCTCCTTTTATGAGTATCTAAGTTATCTGGACATATTTTATTTTGCAAGTAATACACCAGATCCTCGTACCAGTGATGTCTAGCTACATGAAGTATTTGTCTGTCAATATAAAATAGTGTTGACCTAGAGCTATCTTGTTCATCAATTTCTTCACTTGCTTATGTATGTTGAGCTAAGTGAAGGGCCAAGTCATGTCCCTTAATGGTTTTAAAAGTCATAATAGTTAAATCATGCTCCTAGATCTTGGCAAGCCAATGTGCAAGCTTTCCTGAATGATAACTCTATGAGAGAAAAAACTTGATAGCAGGTAAAGGGAATTTTACCAGTGTGTGCTTACCTAAGATAAAGTGGCAAAATTTTTCAACAGCTTTAACAAGAGCGAAATCATGTTTTTCAATATAAGAATATTTTAATTCATCATCTAACAAACTTTGACTCATGTAAGCTACTGGTTTCTCATTAACTTGGTCATCACATTGTATGAGAATAGAATAAACTGCTTCATCTATGGAATTAGTATATATAATAAATTATTTCTCAAAATCCGGCTTCTCCATAACCAGTGCAAAATGTATTGCCTTATTGATCCTTACAAAATCATTTTCAACGTCATCAGTCAAAGAAAAGGAGCGATTTTTCTTAAGAAGATTGTGAATTGGTTTGACCATTATAGAAAAATTAGGAAAAAACATACGAACAAAGTTGATAATACCCATAAAGGCTTGAACCTCTTTTTTGGAAGTAGGAGCATGAAGATTTAGGATAGTGTTAAACATTATTTTCGTCATCCCTATGATCGTTAATGATGTAAACCTATCTGTTGCCTTCAGAGGGGTCAGTCGCCTGAGTTCCTGAAGAGAGAAGGGAGAAAAACTTCTCCTAAGAAAAGAAGTTTCTTTTTTCTATGTAAA
>JZKD02S0094682.1:0-12139 GCA_000966675.3 Picea glauca | reverse complement strand
ACCTTTTGGGGCTTCTAGATGACATATGAGGGTCCTCCAACTTCGTAAGGCCATAACTATCAAACTGTGAGGAGTTATGTGACGTTATACATACCACCAGAAATGGCATGAAATGTAATATCCATATAGAATATTATTATCTGAAAATATATCATAACTCATACCATTACCCATCAAACAAACTTGGGTCCATTACCCAAACTTGGGGTCTCTAACTTCTCATGGCCATAACTCTCTAACCATGAGGAATTATGTGACGTTCCACATACCACCGGAAATTTCATGACAAGCACTATCCATATAGGATATTTTCCCTGAAAAATTCACTTTCCTTCATCTCATTACTCCACAATTAAGCATGGTTTCTCTTACTCCACAAAACGTCTTCCCGTGAGGGATTTCACCATAAGGGGACCACTTTGGAGTTCATCCATATTTACTTCTTATCAACCATGACACAACAATATTGAGTCATATTTACATCAAACAATATTGGGTCCATTATCCAAACCTTTGTGCTACAGGGCTTTCTTCAAGGGTTGACATCAATGACAACCAACCTTAATCAACAAAATGTTGGACGTTTCAAAACTCCACACACAGTTTTGATCCATAAGTTTATCTAGCAATATACACTACATTATTAGTTTATGGGTTCCAAAGCTTATAACCTTTCAAACCATCTTTATACCCAATAAAGATACACTTTTTAGCCTTTTTATCTATCTTACTCATGTTTTCCTTTGGAACATGAACATAGGCATCACAACCAAATACCCTGAGATGTGTCAGAAAGGGTTTCTTACCAGTCCATGTCTCATGTGGAGTCTTGTCATCCAACACTAATGAGGGTGATAGATTGACCAAGTAACATGGCACCATTGAGAATGCACCTTTATTTTTCCATGAACATCATGTTCATCCTTTCTACAACTCCATTCTACTGAAGCGTGTATGGAGTAGTCTTCTTCCTTTCTATACCGCACTTATTACATAATTATTCAAACTCATTTACATAGAATTATGCACCATTAACCATCCTTGACACCTTAATTCTCTTCTTTTTTGATTCTCCACAAGAGCCTTAAACTCTTTGAATTTGTCAAAGACTTCATATTTCTTCCTGAGGAAATAAATCCATGTGTTCCTCGAGAAGTCATCTATAAATGAGACATAGTACACAAATTTTCCTAGTGATGGCACTGACACATGTCTAAACAAATCACTGTGCACCAAGTGTAAAACTCCCTCTACCCTCGTTGCACCAAAGAGGAATCTTACCCGATTATGCTTCTGCTTCCATATACACAATATTTACAGAAATCAAAATCCAAGGAGAAGATATACATACCTTCAGCCATACCTTTACTCTATAGTAGTCGAAGGCCATTCTCTTTGATATGTCCTAGTCTTTGATGCCACATCATGGTCTTTTCTCTAGAGACTATATGATAATTTATTTTTAAGCTCCAATATTAGGAACAACGAAACTATTGCACCAATCACTAATAGTTCTTCCTAGTATCTTATACAAGGTTCTAATCTGAACTCCCTTTAGCAACACCATTTCCCCTCGAACCATCCTGCAAGTTTCTTTCTCAAACAATTTTTTTACCCCCGCATCATCCATTTTTCTTGCATAAATCAAAATTTTGACCAACCTTGGGATGTGTAGAACACCAAGGAGTTTTCTAATCCTTCCATCCATGAGCTTAAACTTGAATTTTCCTCATACTATGATTCTGGATGATGAGTCATGACCTAGGAAAACATCACCTCCATCATACCTTTCATATTTGTAGAACCACTCCTTGTGAGAATTCATATGAAAGGATGCACATGAGTTGAACAACCATGCCTCATGATCTGCATGTGTTCTTGAAGAAGCCAAGTACACATCCCCTCCTTCTTCCGCAATTTTTTTTTCTTTTATAGAAGGAGCATCTTCAAATCCATTCCCTCTCTCAATACTTTTGGATCTACATTGTTTATTGTAATGCCCTTATTTTCCACATCTCCACCATACCTTTACAAATTTTCTAGGAGATTTCCCACTTGAGGAGATCTATTTCTTTCCTGGGAGTGTCCTATTGTAAATACGGCATTTGTGCTATGTCCTTCCATGTTTTTTCATCTCATCTACTTTGAAAACAAGGATGAGACCACATCATCAAAACTTAATGTAGTTATATTACTACCTATGGCCACAACCAAACCATCCCATGAGTCTGGTAAAGAGAATAATAAATTGATACACTTATCTTCATCAAAAATATTAATATCAATAGATAATAACTAACTTACCACTATATTGAAGGCATTCAGATGCTCTCTCCGAGTCTCCATCTTTCATCCTCAAGTTGTATAACTTCTTCCATAGGAAAAATTTGTTTACCAAGGAATTAGATTGATACAAATCCCCTAAATTATTCCATCAATCCTTGGATGTAGCTTCCCTTGACACATTCAATAATATTAAATCTTAGAGACACAACCAAATTGTGCTCTTCGCCTTTTGATCCAAAATTTCCTAGTCTTTTTTTGACGTTCCTATAGGTGCAGTGCCTAGATCCACAACGATCCACTGATGTTTTTCCACTGGCATATCTTCCATATTAAGCTTCCACAACTCAAAAAATTTCCCAATAAATTTCTCGATCTTTATTTTCAAACTGCTCGTCATTTGTTTTCACCCAAAGAATTGATATCGTAGATATCCCATTGCAACAAGGTTTATCATACACCTAAGATAAACCCTTAGCCACAAAGGAGTCCCCCTAAATCCAATAACAACACTGATACCAAATGTAGATTTTAACTTTGTACAATTAATTAAAATAAACAAATTCTTAATAAAAACAGAAAAGATACAATGGCACACACACATTATACCAATATTTTACCTTGGAAACCCAAACCAGGAAAACCAACAACCTGTTTAGAGCCACACCTTTAATTTTTTTATTCATCATATTAATTCATTATTTACAATACAATATATAAAGGATCTTGTAGCATCCAAACCGCTAATCCATTGAGCCAGATTAGTCAACAACACTAATTCCTTAACTGGAATTAGAAAACCATCGATGAAAACCATGTGCCGAAAAACAACCAAAAAATGGACGCAAAAAACATGAATTTGTTTTTTCAGGGGCTCCACTCCTGAATCCCAAAAACTCACCCCACTTGATCCCATATTAGTGTACAGTACATGGGATTAATCTTGCAAATAATATAATACATACCCAACAAAACTTAAATATAGTCGACCTAGTTTTTCCCTATGAATTGTATTGGGAGATTCAATGCAAAATTATGATTGGTTTGCCTTGAATGTTGATTAATTAGGTTAGTTTCCATTGATTTTAACCCTTGAAGAAAGTCTGGTAGCGAATTCTAGTAGCACAAAGGTTTGGGTAATGGAACCAAGCTTGTTTGATGGATAATGGTATGAGTTTTTATATATGTGCAGGTAAGACTATTCTAGATGGATAGTACATGTCATTCCATTTCCGGTGGTATGTGGAATGTCACTTAAATCCTCACGGGTAGAGAGTTATGGCCATGTGAAGTTGGAGAACGCTGATGAGTCATCTAGAAGCCTCCAAAAGTCAAAGTGTTTGCAAAAGAAATTATTTAAATAATAAAGTTAATGGATAACTCCCTAAAATAAGGAAAGTGGGATGCTACATGAAAGTATAAATAAGAGACAAGGCTATCTCATTTAATCACACTTGAATATAATTGATATCTGTTTTGTGAAATATTATTTGGGAAGGTATTATTGATACAGAAAAATTGCAGCAGAAAAAGTGTGGTAGGAAAAGTGTGGCAAGAAAAGTGTGGCAGAAAAAGTGTGGCAGAAAAAGTGTGGTAGAAAAAGTGTAGCAAAAAAAGTGCGATAGAAAAATCGCGACAGAAAAAGTGCGGTAAAAAAATTGTGGCAGAAAAAATGCGACAGAAAAATCACAATAGGAAATTCACGACAAAAAAATGCGGCAAAAAATTCACGGCAACAACATGGTTGGGGTCTATTTATGAGAGATATGCCACATCTTGTTTGAGGTATGTTTTGTGAACTAGGGTTTATCTCTTGATATGGTATTGGATGTTCAGTAATGCTGCATATATCAAATTTGTTGAGGGATATAATTGGTATTAGGCATATGGGTATTGGTCTTTTGGTTGTGATGTGTTGCTGAAGTTGTTGGTTTAGCTTGAGGATACATAATAGTGAGGTTGTGGAACATGGTTTGATGTAAGGGTTTACATACATGAGGTGTATACTTGATGATGTTGGTACATCTTGAAGAGTCATAGTTGATGTGTATTTGATGCATGATTGGTAGATATTTGGTGCATGGTTGATGCACTCGTTGATGGTACAGGTTAAGGTACAGGTTGGTGCATGGTTGATGCACTTGTTTATGGTACAGGTTGATTACAGGTTGTTTGGACAGGTTATTGTGGCAGGGTATTTGTACAGGTTTGGTGCATGGTTGATGCATTTGTTTATGGTACAAGTTGAGGTATAGGTTGATGTATGGTACATGCTAGCACATGTTATTGGTATTGGTTGCTATAGGTTGATTATAGGTTGATTGGTATAGGTTTACAACAGTATATCTCACAATGATAGTGTGACAATGGTTCCATCATTCTACTTCTATGTCAAGGCAGTTGGACGGGGCAAGGATAGGTGGTTGTAGCTGGAGAACATAGGGGGTTGTAGCCTCCTTCTGGTTGTAGCCAGAGAATTGGGGACTTGGAGCTTGCCTCAATTTGTAGCCTGAGAAACTAGGGGGTTGGAGCCTCTTTCCAGTTGTAGCTAGAAAACAAAGGAAGTTGGTGCTTCCAATGAATGTAATTCTTCAAGACATATAAGAAAAATCATTCTGTGGTTTTCTCCCACTTTGGGTTTCCACCTAAAAACACTGGTGTAGTGTGTATGTGTATGATTTCTCATTTGTTCATTATTTATTTACTCTACAATTATTTGATGATAATGCTACACTGATATAACACTTGCATTATATGGTTGAATTTTTTTAAATTTCTCTATTACTGATTCACCCCCCCTCTCAGTAATCCAACAATTGGTATTAGAGTAGGTTCCCTCAAAAATCAATTTAACCATTGAAAGGTATATCATGGAGAGAAACAACATGTATAAAAATGGAATACCACAATTTGATGGACAAAAGTATGCATTTTGGAGTAGAAGGATGAAAACATATATACAGGCATAGGAATTTAAAATTTGACAATTAGTTGTAGATGGATATAAAGAACCAACAGTTCCKCCGACAAGTGAAAGAGMAATGAAACTCAGGAAAAATAATTCCAAAGCCACAAATGCACTTCTGAATGGTCTTTGTGAATCAATATACACCAAAGTTATACATTGTAAATTTGCTAAAGAGATTTGGGACAAGMTCCAAAATATTTATGGAGATTCAAAAGTCAAGGCARCAAAGCTTCAAACTTACAGAGGTTAGTTYGAACAACTAAAGATGAAGGAATATTAGAATATTGCAGCTTACTTCTTACTATTCGATGAAATAGTAAATGCAATCATAGGATTGGGAGAATAAATTAAAGAATATGTAATTGTTCAAAAGGTACTAAGATCTCTTCCTATGAGATTTGATCCTAATATATCAACACTAGAATAAAGAGCAGATCTAGACTAAATAATCATGGACGAACTACATGGAATCTTCACAACATATGAAATGAGATCTGAATAGGAAAATCCGTATAGAAAAGAATCAGCTTTGAAAGCATCCAAAAGGCCAAAAAAAAGGGAAAAGAAAAAGAAAAAGAACATAGCAGCAACAATGACATCTCGTAAGATGATGAAGAAATGACCAACTTTGTCAGAATATTGAATAAGGGAACCAACGACAGATATAAAGGTAAGTTTCCATTGATTTGTTTTAATTGTGATGGTATTGGTCATTTTGATAACAAATGTTCTCATAATAAAAATAAGAGGAATGATGAAGATTACTTAAATATAAAACAAACATACAAAGGCAAAATAACCACAAAGAAAGATTTCAAGAAAATCTTATGCACCAAAGAAGACATCTCCTCATTAGATGAAGATGAAGTCAGTGACATTGAGACATAAAGAGTTCTATTCATGGTAGTAGAAGACTTTGAAAAACAAGACACCGAAGAAGAATATGAAGAGGCCGAAGAAGAATATGAAGAGGCATAAGTTGACTACCGAGAAGAATTGTTGTGTGCCATAGAAGTTATAATAAGAGAGAAGAAGAAAAACAAGAAGCTACAAGAGGAACTAGACAATAAAGAAGACACTCAAGAACTAGAACAAATGATCACAAATTTGAAGGTTCAAATAGAAGAAGATAAAAGAATTGAAGAAGCACTCAAAGAACAACTAGAAGAAAGAGATAGGATCATTGGAAATTTGGAAGCAGATATTGTCACATTAAGAAATGATCTTCAAAAGAAAAATATGTAGAACAACTCAAAATTTTTGGATGACAGTATCAACAGTAAAAAACCTCATCATGACAAGTTTGGACTTGGATATAATCAGACAGAAAAGGGATCAATCTCCAAAACAACAGAACAAGAAACACATCCAAAAAGATATGCAGAAACAATCAAAGGGGATAGGAAGATCTACAAGGAAGATTACAGGGACACTCCTCCACCAAGAAGATTTAGATTTCAGAATCAACAATTGACAGATAGGCCTCAAGAAGAACAAGGATTCAGAAGAGAAAATCCTTTCATAAGATCTTCAACTCCCAAGTATCAAATTATGTTTTTTGGTTTATGTTATGCATGTAATAATTTTGGACATAAAGTTATGAATTGCAGAGCTAACATCAGGAAAATAAACAACTTTGAAAGTCATACACAAAAGGGTTATCCAAGAAGGCCTAGTGAAACATAGAGAAGAAGTTACAACATGTTTGAATAATTGAGCACTGAAGTGGAATGATACAAGTGTAACAAATTTGGACACATGGACAAAGATTGTAGAATGACAGTTCCTCCTAGAGAACCACAACAGAACAACACCAATCACATACAATAACCTCAGAAGAGAACATGGATAAGAAAGCAAAATTAGTATAGAAATGAAGAATGCACACTCTCTCTACAAGATAAGCAGAAGAAACATGGTTGGTATGTTGACAATGGCTATTCAAAACACATGACAGGTGATAAAGACAAGTTTCTTACATTAAGAAAGGAAAGATATGGATCAGTCTCCTTTGGAAATGATGATTCAACTAAAATCATTGTAAAATGCACAATCAGAATTGGAAACAAGAATACCAAGGAAAAAAATGTTCTACTAGTAGAATATATGAAACATAATATTATAAGTGTGATTCAAATGTGTGATCAAGGTCATAAAGTTACTTTTGATTCACAAAAGTGTGATATAAGAAAATAAGTTTTAGGAAAATTGATTGCAACAGTTGCAAGAACTTCAAGCTACATATATGTACTAAGTGAAATTGGAAATGAAAAGTGTTGTCTAGGAAAGGAAGATGAAATTTGGCTATGGCACAAAAGAATGGGTCACATACACTTTGATAAACTTGTCAAAGTCAACAAAAAGTAAGCAGTTAGAGAAATTCCCCAGATTACGAAACCAACCAACACTTTATGCAAGCATTGTCAACAAGGAAAGCAAACAAAGTCTAGGTTTAAATCAAAAGAATATTCAATGACAAGACAACTGGTAATTGTGCATACCGATCTAGTTGGACCAACTACAACAAAGGGTTTACAAGGTGAGAAATACTTTATGTTATCAATTCATGATTATACAAGAATGACTGCAGTTTTCTTTCTTAGGAACAAGTCTGGAGCTTTTGAAAACTTCAAGGTCTACAAGGAAATGGTTGAAAATAAAATGGATTCAAAACTCAAATGTTTGATATCTGATAATGGAGGAGAGTTCACTTCAAGGTTATTTATGGACTACTATAGAAGGCATGGAATAAAAAGGCAATTCTCTATTGCTAGGACACCTCAACATAATCGAGTTGTTGAAAGAAAGAACACAACAGTACAGGAAATTGCTGGAACAATGTTAATGATTTCCAAATTGACAAATATATTTTGGACACATGTAGTGCATACATTGATTCACATTCAAAATAGAGTAATGCTCATAAACACCACTTAAAAAACTCCCTACGAGCTATGGAAAGGAAGACCAACAAATGTGAAGTACTTTAGAGTATTTGGAAGCAAATGTTACATCAAAAGATAAGATGACAATGGGAAAGTTTGAATCTTGTGTGGACAAATGAGTACTTGTTGGTTACTCAAGTACAAGGAAAGCATACAAGTTTTACAATTTGAGGTTGAAAAAGGTTGTGGAAAGCATCAATGTAACAATTGATGAAACATGTGGACGAGAATTAAAGGAATAAGAAAATGAATCATTGGAACAAATTTACGAAGAAGAAGTAGAAGATGAAGAATAAGTAGAAGGGGAAGATGAAGAGGATCAGATAGAAGTAGAAGAAAAAGTTTAGAAAGTGCTTCCAAATATACCTAGAAAACGAGTACAGAAGAATCATTCTTCAGATCCTATTATCGAAAACGAAGATGTAGGAGTTGAGACTAGAAGAAGAATTCGTTCACTAGAACAAGCACACCTAGCATTCTTATCTATGATTGAACCAAACCGTTTTGAAGAGGCCAACAAGAATGAATTTTGGAATAAGGCCATGGATGAAGAATTCGATAAAATAGAGAAGAATGACACTAGGGAATTGGTTCCAAGAACAAAGAATAAGAATGTGATTGACACAAAGTGGGTATTCAGAAATAAATTAAATGAAGATGGACAGGTTAAAAGGAACAAAGATAGATTGGTATGTAAAGGATACACACAGGTTGAAGGAATCGACTTTGAAGAGACATTTGCTCCAGTTGCTAGAATGGAAGCAATACAATTGCTCCTAGCTTATGCATGCTCCAAGAATATTAAAGTGTATCAGATGGACATGAAATCGACTTTTCTAAATGGGGAAATTGAAGAAGAAGTCTACATTGAATAACTAGAAGGATTTTGGTTGTCAGAGAATGCAGATTATGTGTGTAAATTGAGGAAGGCCTTGTATGGTCTAAAATAGGCTCCTAGAGCATGGTACTCTAGACTGGATAAATATCTACAACATGCAGGGTTCATAAAAGGAAGTGCAAACAACAACCTCTACATCAAGTTAACTCAAGATAGTATTTTATTAATTGAAGTTTATGTTGATGATATTATTTTTGGAAGTACTGATGACAAGTTAAGCTAGAAATTTGCAAAGGATATGCAGAATGAATTTGAAATGTCATTACTTGGAGAACTATCCTTCTTTTTGGGTCTTCAGATACATCAAAGCAACCAAGGAAGTTTTATTTCTCAAACTAAGTATGTTAGAGAAACAGTAAAGAGTTTCGGAATTGAATATTGCAAACCAATTACCACTCCTATGCAAACCAGTTGCAAGTTGATAAAAGATGATGATTCAAAGTCTACAGACCAGAGGCAATACATGTCAATGATTGGTAGCTTACTATATGTGACAACATCTAGACCAGATGTAATGCAAGAAGTTGGACATGTGGCATGATTTCAAGCACCACCAAAGGAATCACATGTGTTAGTAGTGAAGAGGATTTTCAAATATCTCAAAGGAACAAAAGAGTTTGGATTATGGTATCCAAAATTAAAGGATCTATCACTTAATTCCTACACAAATGAAGATTGGGTAGGTTGCATTGATGACCGATGATGCACCAGTGGAGCAACGTTCTACCTGGGTGAGTGTTTAGTATCATGGTTAAGCAATAAACAATCATCAATATCCTTATCTACAGTCGAGGAAGATTATATTGCATCAACATCATGTTTTACACAGGTTCTATGGATGAAACAAAATCTGGCAGATATACAGGTTGAGTATGATGAGCCCATTCCAATCTATTATGATAATACAAGCACCATCAGTATCTCAAAGAACCCGGTGATGCACTCCAAGATGAAGAAAATTCTAATCAAGTATCACTTTCTACAGGAACATGTTGTAGAGAAGAACATCAGAGTTAAATATGTGGGCACAAAAGAACAAGTGGCATATATCTTTACAAAACCGCTTCCAATAGAAGACTTTGAGTATCTTCGCTAGAGACTTGGAGTAATTTATACTCCAAAATGAATGCTTTTGAATTCTTATATTATATGTCTTAGATTTATACGAGGAAGCACCATAAAGAGGAAATTTCAGGTTGAGAGATCAGTTTTAGAAAGAGTTCAGTTAGGGGGAGTAGCCTTGGATGGAAATATACCTTTGCCATTGATGACAATGGGGGAGAGATTTATTAGATGCAAATATAGAATTGCTTGGAGAAAGAGAACATAGGCATGGTTCCAGGGGTAGCGATGGTAACAATGGGAGCATGAGTGATATGACTTCAGTATTACATCAGAGTGTTTCCATCAATGCCAAATGGGGAGATTGTTGATTAATTAGGTTAGTTTCGATTGATGTCAACCCTTGAAGAATTTTGGTAGCGAATTCCGGTAGCACAAAGGTTTGGGTAATGGACCCAAGTTTGTTTGATGGATAATGGTATGAGTTTTGATATATTTGTAGGTAAGACTATTCTAGATGGATAGTACATATCATGTCATTTCCGATGGTATGTGGAACGTCACATAACTCCTCATGGTTAGAGATTTATGGCCATGTGAAGTTGGAGAACCCTCATGAGTCATCTAGAAGCCCCAAAAAGTCAAAGTGTTTGAAAAATAAATTATTTAAATAATAAATTTAATGGAGAAATCCCTAAAATAAGGAAAGTGGGATGCTACATGAAAGTATAAATAAGAGGCAAGGCTATCTCATTTAATCACACTTGAATATCATTGAATATCTATTTTTGTGAAAGGTTATTTGGGAAGGTTTTATTGATAAGAAAAATTGCAGCAGAAAAAGTGTGGTAGAAAAAGTGCGGCAGGAAAAGTGTGGTAGAAAAAGTGCGATAGAAAAATGGTGGCAGAAAAAGTGCGGCAAAAAAATTGTAGAAGAAAAAGTGCGGCAGAAAAATCACGGCAGAAAAATTTGCGATAGAAAAAGTGAGGCAGCAAAATCATGACAACAACATGGTTGAGGTCTATTTATGAGAGATATGGCACATATTGTTTGAGATATTTTTTGTGAGCTAGGGTTTATCTCTTGAGATGTTATTGGATGTTCAATATTGTTGCATATATTAGATTTGTTGAGGGATACAATTGGTATTTTTTTGTTGGTATTTGGCATATGGGTATTGGTCTTTTGGTTGCGATGTGTTGCTGAATTTGTTGGTTTAGCTTGAGGCTACATAACAGTGAGGTTGTGGCACATGGTTTGATGTAATGATTTACATAGATGAGGTGTATACTTGATGATTTTTGTATATCTTGATGAGTCATAGTTGATGTGTATTTGATGCATGATTGGTACATATTTGGTGCATGGTTGATGCACTCATTGATGGTACAGGTTGAGGTACAGGTTGGTGCATGGTTGATACACTTGTTTATGGTACAAGTTGATTACAGGTTCTTTGGACAGGTTATTGTGATAGGGTATTTGTATAGGTTTGATGCATGGTTGATGCATTTGTTTATGGTACAAGTTGAGGTACAGGTTGATGTATGGTACATGATGGCATAGGTTATTGGTATAGGTTGTTATAGGTTGATTATAGGTTGATTGGTACAGGTTTACAATAGTATATCTCATAGTGACAGTGTGACAATGGTTCAATCATTCTATTTCTACATCAAGGTGGTTGGATGGGGAAAATATAGGTGGTTGTAGCCACCTTCCATTTTTATCCGAAGAACATAGGGGGTTGTAGCCTCCTTCTGGTTGTAGTGTTATAACCCTAAAATGCACTACACAGGTTTACCTGGCATTAGGCCAACTCATGCCTCTTCCTAGCCAAAGCCTTGCTGAACAAACCCTCAAAAAGCCACTTAAAACAAGCAACCCGTGCCCTAACTTCTCACTGGGCGCAGGCATCCGCTTGCTGTCCTTATACTGCACGCGGGCATCCGCGGGCTAACCCAAAACAGCCCGCGGGTACC
>JZKD02S0094681.1:338014-354843 GCA_000966675.3 Picea glauca | reverse complement strand
CACCATTCGAGGGATCGAAGTTTTATGTATTGAAGCAACTCCAGAGAAGCGGGACGTATTCTATTTTCCAAATTGTAATGTGATATTTCGACAGATGAATATAAGACTGCTTTGACTATCCTTCTCTAGCTTTTTCATTTCAGGGGAATCTTGTGAGAAGGGAGGGCCCACCTTCTTCACAATATTCACCCATTAGTTAGAAGTGTGTTAGTACGATTTCTGTTCATGCTTTGTTTAACTGTCGTTTGCTGAAAAACAGTTTTTTTTTTATTCCGCTTTGCTGAAACACTACTAACTCTGTCTTAGTTTATTGAATGGAATTTGTAATTCTTTTTATCAGCAATCTTGTGTGATGCTTTTATGTGGCTAGCAGAGATTGGGTTAAAGGTTCTTTCTCAGACAGGAAGGAATCAGAATATCCTACCCTCTGTAGATTTCATTTACTTCTGCCAGTGTGCTAGCCAGAGGTTTGGTTAAAGGTTCCTGCTCAGACAGGAAGGAATCAAAACACCTTGTCTTTTGTAAATTTCATTTACTGCTGCAAGTGTGATAGCCAGAGATTTGGTTAAAGGTTCCTGATCAGACAGGAAGGAATCACAACACCTTGTCTTCTGTAGATTTCATGTACTGCTGCAAGTGTGCTAGCCAGAGATTTGGTTAAAGGTTCCTGCTCAGACAAGAAGGAATCAAAACACCTTGTCTTCTGTAGATTTCATTTACCTCTGCAAGTGTGTTAGCGAGGGATTGGGTTAAGGGTTCCTGCTCAGAAAAGAAAGAACCAAAACATCCTATTCTCTGTAGACTTCCATTTGTGCTAGCTAGAAACTGGGTTAGGGATCCCTACTCAGAAAGGAAGGGATCAGACTGCCCTGTTCTCTGTAACCCTCAACCTCACAAGTATGCTAAAACAGAAATAAGGCTCAAGGCTCCTACTTAGAAAGGAAGGAACTAGGTGGCTTTGTTCTCTGTTAGATAGAGTTAATTGTTTTCTGCATTACTGTTTCTATGAAAGAGTGTTAGTACTGAAGTCTCTATTTGAGAGTAAGGGTCTTGTTCTCTGATTGCAGAATAATTGTTCTTTCCCATTGCAAGTGTTATTTTAATGTAATCCAGGATTCTTAGATTGATCTTTAAAGAATTGCAATAGGGAAGTTACTTTCCTGTGATTTAATTCAGAGCTTCAGTTCATTCAAGCAAGTGTAATTAGTATAAGTTTCTTTACTACAACACTAAGTTGCTTTTGGAATTGAGAATATATAGTGTGTGGTTATCTTTGAAATAAAAGACTTCCCTGGGTTGATAATTTATGTATCACTTGATTGTTTAATCAATTAAGCAATTATAGTGACCAACACACCTGAAGAAACAAGCACGAAGATACAAAAGAATTGCCAAGGAACCAGTGAGGAGAAATGTCAAGGAGACTATTTCGACAGCTATTCAAACTGTCGATACTCCCACAGTATCAACAACTACTCAAACTGTCGATACTCCCAGAGTAACAACAGCTACTCAAACTGAGTTGGTGTTGCATACAATAGCTACTCAGACTGAGCCTATATTGCACACCTCTATAGTACCAACATCCACTCAGACTGATCCTATTTTGCGCACTTCCACAGTAACAACATCTACTCAAGCTGAGCCAATGACATATACAACTAAAGCTCAAGTATTTTTGTTGAAATTCGAGATACAAAAGTGGAAGAAAGTTGTAGCCCAGTTTTGGACAAGAGTTGTCCCTTCTTCAGTGCACCTAAGGACATTGAAAGACATAAGGGAGAAAGATGCTAGAGTCATTGGTGACTATAAGGAAAAGTTGGAAGAAGAGAAGAACAAGGGCGAGAAACAGAAGGAAAATATTACAGAGTCGGAGGCACAGATACAGAGGTTAAGAGATGACAAATAGGAGATGTATGATATCACTCGGCAAGTAGTAATGTGTTACTCCCCTTCTCTCAGCTATGCATTGTTCCTTCATGAACAATATTTATTTTTCTATCTAGAATGTATTCACCAGGAGATGGTTTATAATATTAAAGACCCCATGCAGTTTCTTAGGACCTTGAAAAGTTATGACATCCTCAAACAACATCTCATGTGTGAATTGTACATTCACAACTACCTGCTAAGAGATGATAAAAAATTCAATCCAGTTCCTTATGTGGGAGATGTCCAATTGAGGGCCTTTCTTTCTTACACCATTAACCAGGTGAAGTGGAAGAAGGCACTTGATTATTTTGAGGAAAATCAGGTACACATACCCCTTCAGGTTAGAATGGATAAATTTCAAGTTGATCAGATCATCAACAAACATAACTATTTCAGACAGATTCCCAATTGGCCACAGAATATGGAAACTACACATCAATGGTGTGTTGAGATTTGCATAAAACAATTGACCTATTGCAAGGAAGAGGCAATTGAAAACTGTGACTAGAGATGGGCCTTATCACCACCTGTTGTCAGGGAATGAGAAGCATTTGGGTCTCCCAATTTTCACAGATCCATGGAAAGAATATCTAGGTATATAGCATGTACGAGATTTTGTGGGGTTCGATGGCTAGGTTTGAGATTTTCATTCCCCGTCATCTGGATGCCAATTGATCAATATCAACCTGATTATCAGGTCCACAGAGAATGGTGGAAGGATATAATATTGACTGGGGGATATAAGTTTCCAGGGACATATATGGCGGAGGCATATGACATAGCAAAACTTTAGGCCCAGTATCAAGGTTCCAACCCCTATCTGCGAAAGCGACGGCCTGCATGAGGACGTGCACATGACTAAAGTTTGGGGGAGATGTTTGCCCATGAAATTGTTTTTTTTCTACCACCATTTTCTATCTATATTTACCTCCATTTCTATATTACTTGAGCTATTGTGTGTAACCACAAGGGTGAGAATGCACCTCTATTATGCCATTGTGTGTATTAGTTCAAAAATTTTATAGATTGGTTGGGGGTTTACCAAAGCGAATCACTATTCTCTAAAATCTCGCAGGAACACAGTAAATGCAGTCTGGCAAGATGATGCGATCAAGGATGCAACGCAGTCCGTGGGTTGAAGGTGCAAAAGAGGACCTGTTCCATGGTCCAACATTAGGTTATGTTAATCGGTTCAGCCTTTGTGTATTTTTAGGAAGATTTGTTACCCTAATATTGGGATGCTCTGTGCTCCATGAATTGCATAAAAGGTCGAACAAAGATAGAGAAGGGATTATCCAGTCAATTAGCTAGCTAGGAGTTGTCCTGTATCAAGACTACAACCTATGTAATCTCGTTTTATTTATTGAAAATCGAGTTTCTTCTGAGTTTCTGATTTTTCGTGGCAGTTAGTTCACCACAGCCCTAATCGAGGAGTTGGGACCACTCTTATGGTTAGGTGTTGTCGGCTTATGATATAGTTTTGTTGTGGTTTTGTGTGGAATATGTTATATCTGTGTGTTTTGCTGCATTTACAGTTATCCTACTTCATTTGAATGTTACAGTTATTTATGTTTAAGCACCAATAATCTAGTTTCTGTTCTTTATTTTTATGCAATAATTGTTTACTTACATGATCAATATTGAAAGAAGCACAGTCTTCACATACAGTGCACAGTAGCCTGTAAAACATTCAGGCCCTGGGTTGACAAATTAAATATATTAGGTGGTAAATATAGACGATATACCATACCCAACAATGAGGATATAAGTAATTCCTTTCAATATACCCCACTTCATAATAATTATAAAATCATGGTGGGAGATGATCCCTCGCTTACCTCTTCATAAATTTGCAAATCTAGAAGGTTGCAGGGATCATCTCTTGTTGCATTATAAACGACCAATGACTATCATCACATGTTTTCTCCTATATTCCACGTGAAGACCCTAAAAAAAGTCCTCAATCCTAAGCAAGAAATGTATTTTGACTTTCATCTTCTGCTGGATTCCCTTCTGGGATGTAGGGTGGAAATTAAGACTATAACATATACTACTAGTTATTCTACTTCCCACCAAATTGCATTACTCCAAGTGAAATATTTGCTATCTCCCCTTCATCATTTCTGATTCCTACTCATTTAAAGTAGTATGTGTTAACATTTGTTGGCATTAATATGAGTACCCCGACTTCAACAAGTGCAATCATCCTTCATTTAGGGTGGTGTGAGAAACTATCACCTAGAGTAGTGTGATCACCCTTTGTTTCAAAACATTGTGATCACACTAACTTGATTTAGTGTGAACTACCCTTTGAGTTAAACATTTCCATTTCTCTTCATTTATATGGTATATCATGTACCTTCATTTGAATAGGGTGAGTTACCTTTACTTGAATAGGTGTAAGTGTATTTCTTTAAATAAGTGCTCCATTGTTGTGATCTACCATTCTTTCAAAGTGTTACAACTTTTTTCGTGGGAACAACATTGATTTCTTTCATTCATATGAGTGTGAGTAACCTTCAGTTTTTTGGTAAGGGAATGACTCAACCACAAGGCTACAAGTTCCTCATCCAAAAAGATACAAACGTAGTTGTTGAAAGGGTGTGAATGCCTCTAACCTCATGATGTGATTATCCCTTCACATTAATAGGTTAAATTTTATATTCAAGGTAATTATTGTGACCAATCTATATTAATATCGATTAATGGTTGTGAGTGCATTGAAGTGGATAAGTAAAGGGTTGGCCCACTCTCACAAGCATAGTGATAGATTTAAACAAAACACATCTCCCATATTGTCCCCCTAGGATACCCCTACCAAATTATTTTTGACCTCTAGTTCATAGCCCCAATATCTCAATTAAAACCATTCAAGGGGAATGTATTTTATCTTCCCCTTCATGCCAAGATGCATTGGGTTTCCCTTTTGGTCCACTAATAAAGACACCTAATAAGTCTCAAACCACCTTTGATAAGACCTTCTCACATAATAAACCCTTTGAAGGGTCAACCACACATGAAAATATTGAGTATGGGTCAATCATGAATGTTGGCCCTGGGTTATGTAAGGAAGCAAAGAACGAGGAAGAAAAGGGAAAAAGTGATATTCATGGGAGACACAGTGATTGTCACTTGGTCAAAGCGAGCAAAAGAACATAAAAGATGGAGTGAAGTGAAGAAAAGCAAGTCATTGGATGAGGAGATCGAGGATGACAGATCAACAAGGGAGAGGGATCGAGGATGACTCAGAAAGTGGGAAAATCCACTGTTGGATGCTTTGGAACACCGCGCAAGAAGGAAGGAAAGATAGGCTGGTGAAGCCTGAAAAAAGAGGGTCAAGTTAACCTAGGGTTTTAGACACCTAGGGTTTTTTGTATTTAGGGTTTTGGCACCTAGGTTTCGGCCTAAGGCTATCGATGAGGTATTGTAATGTATAAATAAAGGTCAAGGGAACCTGGGTCGGGTTGGTCATTGAGTATTGGTATGATATTGTTGTTGATCTAGCTCTATTATTGTGTGAGAGATTATGGTATTGGGGGAGAGAAGTGTTGAGAGAGAGAGCATTCTGGTATTGTAAGATCTTCAGCTGTGTGTGAATATCAAGTCCTACAGCTAGGTGCGCAGGAAGGGGAGAGAAAGAGAGAGAAGAAAGAAGATCTACTAGTTGAGAGCGCAGACAAGAACTATATGCTTTTCCTTAATAAATCATAAGTACAGTTCTGTGGACGTAGCCCTAGAGAGAGGATGAACCACGTATACCTTGTGTTTTGGATGTGTGATTGATGCTTTGATCTCTGTTGATGTTGTATTATTGTTTGCATTGTTGTGTTAGATCAGGTCTATAGCTGTGAAGGAAAGATCTAGCTAGTTTAATGATAGATGCATGTTATGTTGTTGTTGGAATAAGAACCACTTGATATTCCCTTAGTTGTAGACAACCCTGTACTACAACCCCCTCATAGCTTCTTTAGGTGAGACTGCATATGCTTCGCAGGTGCTACCGAAAGGGACAGTAGCTAGGGCTTGTTGGTGCGCTCTTGGAGTTAAACCCTGGGTATGCCCTTGTGCCAACAAATGGTTCCGTTGTTGGGACAAGAATATTTTTGACGAAATGTCAAGGTAGTTCCCATCAAAGACAAAGATTCATAAGTGGGTAGAGGATCAAGAGAAGGACTTCGCTGAAGGCCAGAAAAAGAACCCTAAAATAAGCATTGAACATTGGCTACAAAGATACATCTTCGCCGACATTCATGAGATCTTATTTGGAGGAATCAATCAGGAGTTACATGAGTGGTTGGCTAGGTTAGCTGACACACAGTTTGAAATCAGATATATACCCCCTGTGGTTTGGACACCAGCAATGATCCAAAAGGTCAAGAGAGTCGACAACACTGTATCCAAACCAGTAGATCACTATTTTGATACTACCATCGGAGGGTATATCACTGAGTTTGTTGTTGACATAACATAATCGTATAGTCAAGCCGAGAGATACTTTTTCAAGGGACCCAAAGGAAAATTTTTTCACTTCCTGAAGCTAAGAATCAAGATGCTCTTGCATGGAAACCACATCTTGAAGATACAGTAGATTGATCAGACCTGAAAAGGCTAATGTTCAAGATCTCGGACAACGACAGTGACACAGAAGCAGGACATACATGTAGTGGGAAAGTATTCTGTGGAGTTCACCTTGAGAATTTGTTTAAGAAAAACTACGGTGAAGAAGGTTTCTATAGTGGAGAAGAGGCAGATCTAACCGACGAAGAGCATCCAGAACCCACCAGAACAGAAGAAGGGGAAGATGAAGAACTGCACCAAAGCAAGCTAGAAACCTCAAGAACTGCACAAACTACTAAAGTAAGTAACATTAATCCTCCTGTTGTCTCAACAATACCTAGCCATCAGAATAGTCAGACCCACCAAAGTCTTCAAAGTACTGTTACTAGTTGCCCAGCATATACTTAGACAAGAACCCTAGTCAACTTTATGGCAGATGAAATGAGACTCCCTATCCTTAGAGGAGATGGATCTGAAGACCCAGATCAACATTGGTTTTTGTGTGAGGCCGTATGGAATATTAAAAGTATCATTGATGAAGCCATCAAGAGAACCCAGTTCAGCACTACGCTAAGGGACCGCGCACTGAGATGGTACATGAAACTTGTCCAAGGACTGGCACATCCTAATCCCCTGAATGAGATCAAGAATGTGTTGATTGCATAGTTTAAGAAACCTAAGTCGGAGTAACAATGTACTATGAAACTAAAAGAAATTAAACAAAAGGTAGAAAAACCTGTTTGGGAGTTCGACCAGAGATTCAAGACCCTAACAGGCTGATTAACTTTCCAGATCCCCGACGAACAGATCAAAGAGTGGTTTATCGCTATGTTGTTACCACACATAAGAATCCCTTTGATGCAGCAGAAGATTGTGTCTCAGGAAGAAGCTTTGGAGATCACCATGAAGCTTGAATCAACACCGATGGGAGAATCTAGCTTAAGCATTAGCCAGATCATGAGCCAGTTAACTAGTTTGTCATTACAGGTCGAGGATATGAATAAATATAAGGGAAAAGACAAAAGGGAAGATATCTAGTGTGTAAGATGCAGATCTGAAGGCCATGATAAGGAACAATGCCCTTTATTTCATGAGTACTTGGCATCATGAGCACTGATCCCCTTAAAGCAAGTTAACCTACCATGGTACAAGGTATGCAGAAATAGGCATCGCCCAGATGAGTGCTATTACATGCAGAAGTATGTCCAGACACCCACAAACTTGTATTGTACATTCTGTAAATCATTGGGGCATGATGATCGAGATTGTAGAGCTTATGATCTCATGCATGAAAGGTCGAGAGACATATACAATATTCAAGGCGAAGTACAACAAGAGGGAAACACTTCGCAGTACAACTCTCCGGGGAGAGGAAACTTCATTTCTCGTGGTGGCTACATAGGACGAGGAGGAGGAGGAGGTATGGGCTGAGGCCGAGGACAAATAATCTATTACAACTGCACGTAGACATGCCATCTAGTAAGGGATTGTCAGAATCCCTGCACAACCTATAGTTACTGTAACTCCTTCGAGCATGTTATAGAAGAATGCCCTATGCTGCTAGCCAAACTTCAGGGAAAACGAGGACCCTATAAGAACCCACAAGTACAACTGATATATGTTGAACCTCACAGAGCAGACCCTAGAGTCGTTGTTATTACTTGAGGAGGCGTTTCTATAGGAGAAGATAGAGCAACCCAAGGAAGAACTGAAAATGACCATGGAGTCAGGAAAGCTACAGAAAAGACCCCAACGTTTGATGCTAAGAAATAAAGGCAGATATTCAAGGACGCAAGGAAAGAGTTCAAAGGAGATCAAGGATATTCATCAAAGAGACAAACATAAATCAAATAATATGGTATGCCTCAGGCATTTGATCCATCTGCATCACCAACAGAAGGGAAAGTGGTAAGAAAACTCATGGAATTCTTGCACACTTGTGTTAAGTTGATTCAAGATAAAGGCGTTGTACAAGAATTACAATATTTAATCAAGAAGTATGAACTAGGAAAAATAGACCCCCTATTGAATAGAGCAGTGCACCAAATTGGAAGAAGGAGAAGGACAAATAAAGAATTAAAATTGAATGCTCAGATAGGAGAGCATGAGATAGACTATGTGGTCCTCGATTTAGGGTCAGAAGTCAATGTCATGACGAAGCAGACTTGGGCATTGATGGGAAAAACCAAGCTGATATATTCCCCTATCAAGCTTTGCATGGCTAATCAGCAAGCTGTCAGCCCATTTGGATGATTAGAGCATGTCCCAGTGGACATCGATGGGGTAAGAACCTTTGCATATTTTGAGGTAATTGAAATTGTTGATGATAGCTTCCCTTACCCTACATTGTTAGGAATTGATTGTGCCTTCGACAATTCGATTGTTGTTGATTTAAAGAAAATACGCATGACATTTGAGAAATTTGGCCTTAGGGTCGTTGCACCTTTAGATCCAGATGAAGGTCCATGATACACAGAACCTATTAGAGAAGAAGACCACACATTTGAATTGGAAAACATCTACAAATTAACGGCTAGACAACAGAATTATATCAACCCTACAACTGATGAAAATCTGAGCTGGCGAAGTGACAGCGCATGTTCATCCAATTCAGAAGAAGCGCTGCAAAACTGGTAGAACCAGATGTACGAAGTATCTACAAGAAGATGTGCTAGGCTAACTAGAGAAGTTCATTGGATTGGCACAATAGTGAGTAATCTACCCACATTTCATGGATTGAACCCCTTAGAAAACTTCTTGTCAGAATTTGAGACAAGTGTACCAACACAACATAGGTTGTTGGTAATGGATGAGGCCATGAAAGCCACACCAACGAGATGGTGGGGGACACATAAAAGAAATATTACAGACTGGACACAATGCTGAACTTTGATGATAACTCGGTTCTCAGCACAAGAAGGAAGTTGTGAAGCACGATACACAGGTCGAAACTGCCCAAAGGACTATGTACGAAGCTGCGAAGAGGCCTGGAGTGACATTCCTAAAGAACAATTGGTACACAAATTCGTCAATACGCTGGATACCACCCCGATTAACTGGTAGCTTCAAGCAGAGCTGCGCCTTGTCACTTCAGAATGGGAAGGTATGATCCAGAATTTTATAACCACCTTTTTGTTTGACAATGAATTTCCTTCTGTAGATCAAGCACTATAGATGGTGAGACATAAAGTATTTGAGGAGGCATCTGGCCTCCCCTTGGAGAAAGAAGTGGATGAATGGACTACGCCCCTCTATAAACTACAGATGTGCTACAACATCAATTCCGATGAAGACGATGATATAATGAAGGTGAATATTGCAGAAACAGAAGGTCAGAGATATGTGGAAGGTCTAGGAGTGGAAATTCCATTCATTGGACAGCTGGTAAAGATAAAGAAAGTAAATATCGGGACAGAGGAGACACTGAAGCTTGCCAATGTCAGATATTACTGGGACGCTGCTACCATTGACAAAATCACAGAATTATTTCATGAATATCAGGACTTGTTCCCGACCAAGTTCACTGATATGAAGGAAATCAAAGGAACTATGGGAGAAATGAGAATCCCTTTGAAACCAAACACGAAGCCAGTCAAGAAATGGCCCTACAAGTTGAACCCAAAATATAAGGAAAAAGTGAATATTGAGCTCAACAGAATGTTGGAAGCAGGTATTATTGAACCTGTCAAAGAGTCGGAGTGGATCAGCCCCATGGTAGTGCAAGATAAGAAGATAGGTGAGATCAGGATTTGCATATATCTTAGGAAGTTGAATGATGCTTGTCTACATGACCCCTTCCCTAAACATTTCACAGACGAAGTGTTGGATAACGTGGGAGGCCAAGAAGTATACTCTTTTACAGATGGGTTTTCAGGATACCATCAGATCTGCATCACCAAGGAAGACTATCATAAGACTACGTTTTCCATAGAGTGGGGATCCTACCAATACATAATAATGCTATTTGGACTAAAGAATTCCCCAACATCTTTTCCAGGGTGGTGGTTGAATCATTCAAAGAATTTTTGCATAACTTTTTAGAAGCATACTTTGATGACTAGACTGTTTTTAGTTTCTTGAAAAATCATATCGAATGTCTAAGGCTAATGTTGGATAAATGCAGGTAGTGTCAAATTGCTTTGAATTTGAAGAAGTGCATATTCTCACCATTTGCAGTATTATTAGGTCATATTGTATGCAAGCAAGGATTGTTGGTGGATCCATCCAAAATTGCAATTATAGTTGATTTACCACCACCTACATTAGTCAAACAACTACGCATTGCGTTGGGACATACTGGCTATTACAGAAAATTTATCAAAGGATATGCTCAGATTACTGCGCTAATGGAGAGGTTATTAAAGAAATATTGTCAGTTTGGTTGGACAGACAAATGCTAGTAGAGCTTCGACAAACTGAAACAAAAGATGGTCACTGCGCCTATTCTAGTATTTCCCAATTGGAGCAATGAATTTCATGTGCATGTTGATGCTTATTCTATCGCATTAGGACCAGTACTAGCACAACCTGGAAAAGGGGACATTGATCATCCATTAGCATTTGCAAGTAGGAATCTCTCCACAGCTAAAATCGATTACACTACTACAGAGAGAGAGGGACTAGCCATGGTGTATGCATTGCAAAAATTCTGCCACTACTTGTTGGGAGGACACTTTAAAATGTTTACTGATCACTCCACGTTGAAATACCTAATCAACAAGCCAGTGTTGGGGGGAAGAATATGCAGATGGATTCTCCTGTTTCTAGAATATGATTTTGAGATGATAGTTAAGCCAGAAAGAATGAATAAGGGCCCAGACCACCTGTCAAGGTTGGAGCATGGCGAAGAACCTACCAGTCTAGAGGACACACTACCAGATGCACAATTTCTCAACATTAGAAATATTGATGACCACTTCGCAGACATAGTCTAGATCTTGTCAACAGGAATAGCTTCAACAGGATACACAATTCTGCAGAAGAAACAACTAGTGGTGTGCACTGCAGATTTTTCGCTAATAGCTGGTCAACTATATAAAATGGGACCTGACGAGATCCTAAGAAGATGTTTGATGGAGGCAGAACGCCCTATGATCCTCGAAGAAGCTCATGAAGGCATTGCATGAGGACATTATGCAAGAAAAGAAACTGCGCAGAAGGTTCTGTGAGCTGGCCTTTGGTGGCCTACATTACACAGAGATGCTAAAAAATATGCCAGAGCATGCGATGTATGCCAGCGAGTTGGAAAACCATATCAAAGAGATTAGATTCCATTAGCACCATAGATGACCCTACAAACATTTGAAAAATGGGTGACCTAGAAACCCACCAGGAAAGCGCACAGGAGCAAGGTATATTATCACTGCGACAAAATACCTAACCAGATGGGCCAAAGCAAGATCAGTCAAGGACTATAGTGCAGCTACAACTGTGCATTTTATATTTGATGACATAATAACTAGGTTTGGATTCCCTAAGGTCTTTATGAGTGATCAAGGGACACACTTCATCAATAAGACAGTTGAAGCCCTAATTGAAGAATTTGCAGTCCATCATCAGAAGAGAACACCTTATCATCCACAAGCAAATATAACGGTTGAAGCATTCAACAAGATCTTGGAGACAACATTGACAAAGATTTGCAGTGTGAACAGGGACGACTGGGATTTAAGAGTACCAGCAGTACTCTGGGCTTATAGAACCACTTGCAAAAAATTAACAATGCAAACTCCTTTCAAGTTGGTTTATGGTCTTGAAGCTATTGTCCCAATGGAGTACTTGGCACCAAGCTTAAGAATTGTTGCATTCACAGACATGGATGATACTGGTGCCATTCATGAGAGGCTAACACAGTTGGTCCAACTAGAAGAATACATATTCATTGCAGGCTTCCATTAGCAAATTCAGAAGGAACGAGAAAAGGCCTATCATGACAGACACATCAAGAAGAAGATATTCAAGCAAGGTGATTTAGTCCTGCTATATGACAGTAAATTTATCAAACACCCTGGGAAGTTCAGAACACATTGGCTCGGACCATATGAGATTTCCTATGTTACAGAAGGAGGACTTGTGCAGCTGAAGACATTGAAAGGAGATTGGAAGGAAGGCTTGGTGAATGGGAGTCGGCTAAAATTGTACTATGACAACCAGTTGCCTCGCAACTCTCAGTAGAATCAAGAAGACAAGGGTCCAAGTACCAGGAGTAGTTGAAACTAGGTACCAGACATAGAAAAGACAATTTGCACAAGGATGGAAAGGAGGCATAAAGCAGAAAGCAAGGGCTGCATTGCGCAGTCAAAATTTGAAGAAAAACAAGAGGATCGGATCTCAAGTACCTTGGGATGAGTCACATGTGAGTGTTGGGGGCCTTTGTTATTAGATAAATCCGTAGGTGCGGAAACTAACCGATCTCCCTGAAGGAACTTAGTGACCTCGGCACGTCATGGACAATCCTTCATGTAGTGATCATCACCACAGATAAGGCAAGGGTATCGGGGTTTGTGCTTATCCCAGTCCTCAACAGGAGTAGTTTTAGGTTGCTCTGCTTGATTATTATTTTTTCCCTCCTTATTCTTGCATCTCCCCTTCTTAGATTTGTTTTTACCGGCTAGGGTAGATTGAACAATATTTACCTCAGAAGTCTTGCCGGTGGGAGTGGTAGGAGATGGAGCATTTTGAACATTAGAAGAAGAAGATTTAGGGATTGTTCTTGAAACATAAGGTGATTGGGCTTGGGCAGTACCAATCACACCGTCAGCTGCATGCAAGGCAGCTGGAGCAGTTGAAGTGTTGGAATAATTAGGATGAGGTAATTCAGGTAGCAAATCGTAAAGTGTTCCCGTTTGTGAATAAACGAGATCAAGATACTGAGCACGACTTATAGCCTACTCTTCCGTGACAATGCCACCCATGGCAATGTCCTTACCAATTTCGTTCACAAAAGATTGTGTAAACCATTCTGCCAGTAACTGATCAGGGAGTTCAAGTTTAATGAGTCGATGTCTCCTTCGCCACTCATGGATATGATCCGATATATGAGTGCCTTTAGTCTGTTTTAAGGAAGTCAAAATCTCAGTCCCGGTATCATAATGTATTGGTAACTGGTAATGTGTAAGGAAATCCATAGCTAGGGTGTTGAAATCAGAGAAGAAACCTCGTGGAAATTCAATATACCACTTCGTAGCAGAACCGGTAAGGGTTCGTTGAAAAAGACGTAAACGAATAGAATCATCCATCAATGAGTTGAATGAACACCATAGGTGAAAAGTCATAACGTTATTGTTTGGGTCCTCTCCCACTTTGCCATCGAATTTAGTAATGTCTGATGGAAGCTTGGTCGGAATAGCAGGCCATTGGGGAGAGTGACGAATAGGATCATTTAAAATTTGAGACAAATCTGGCAAATCCAAAGTGGCAAGAAAAGGTAACTGTCGATTCACCTATGGGTACTAGTGTCTTTGGGGTGGAAGCCCTGTCGACAAACTAGTAGAACCGTAAGCAGTCTGCGCATAATGGGAAGACCCAGGAAAATTCGGTGGTGGTTGGAGAGGATAGTAACTTGAGGGATTGTAACCTGGAGCTTGAGCATTTGCACCCCAAATAGGATTGGGTATACCTGGATATGGTTGGCCTATTGTAGGGACAGGCAACTACTGCCCCCCAATCGTTTGAAGAGGATTTTGTATCATTTGATTCCAAAAATGGGCCAAAGCAGGAGGTATATTTTGTCCAAAAGGTGGGGTTGGTCCCCCTATTGTAGGCGGAGTTTCAACCATAAGTTGTGTTCCAATCGACGGTTGTCTAGTAATTGGAATGTATTCAGTAAGAGGAAATTGAATCGTACCACCTTGTCCACCAACAAGAATTTGCAAGTTTGGTGTAATGGACGGTATAGTGCCACTAGGATTAGGATTAACAAAAAAAAATTGAGGGAGTGTCGGAATAAAACTGGGAATAGGGTGCACAGGAAAAGAAGGATCACCTGGAGAACTGGAAGGGGGTTGCGGAGGTGTTGGAACAGAAGCATTCAACGCCCGATATCCGGGTGGTAGGGTTGGAGTGACATTGGACGTGCATTGTGTGTTAATAGGAGCAAGACCAGCCGCAGTGAACCCGGTTGGGACACTCAGAGTATTTTTGAAATGCGCCATTTCGGCAGGTACAGTAAAGTGATAAGGAGTAGTTAACGGTACTATCTCTAGATTAGAGATCTCAGAAATCACCGGGGGAGTAATATCATAAATCACAGGGGAACCTAGACCAAAAAGGTCTCATCGGAAAACACCTGTAGACCAAAAGGGATCTTGGCCTTCTATGCCGGGAAAAGGCCCAACCGGTGATCTAGAAGATGTAACAACTAATTCTCTGGAAGAATTCAGTCGCATAAAAGGTCGCTCAGAACCAGGGTGAAGTCGAAAATCCTCTCGATTATTGGTATTCGGAAAGGTTCTAGAGAGTCATTTCGTTCCACTTGTGGGGTGGTGACGACTGTGGCTTCACTTTGGTGAGGAGAGCCCTCAGGTGTACCTGTAGGCAAGGGTTGAGAACCATCCAGATGCTCTGGAGATAAGCCTTGCATTCTACGTGAACGATGTGGAGGAGCTATTGTAAATGAGTAAGAAACTTTGCGAAGAAAATCCTATGGTCAACTTCGAGAAACAAACACCACGCGCTAGTAAACAAAATCTAGAAAGAAATCACTAGGCAAACAAGACCTTCTGATTTGGAAGCCACTAGTTGGTGATGAAATCCAACGTCCCAACAACGAGACGAGAAGGGGCTGGGCTAGGGTGGAAAAGTTACATTGACGACTTGCTTAACGGACTTACACCCTGGTGCAAGCTCCCACACATAATCGTGGGTATACCCTCCAAGGAGCCCGAGTGAGTTTGGTCAACGTCAATTCTAGGTACCGTGAAGACTTTCCCCTCCACAGTCACCTTGGGTAAGAACCTAGAAAGATAGGCCACTAAGGTCACCACCAACAACAATAAAGCCTGCGGGAACAGTCGACAGTCCGATCCACATGCAAGGGCAGGGTATCTAGCCCGCAATCAACTCAAAAGGCTTCCACTCATCATTGTGGGTATACCTCCGAGTGATCCCCGTAATACGTGAAATATCTACACTGATACCAACAAAGCAAGGTGAGTAACTCTGCCAATATCAATGCGACCTAGTGTTTGACCCTTGTGTGAGAAGGGCTTCCAAGGACAAGATGTTGGAAATGGAATTTAACACTCCCTAACACAAGATACTATTGTATGTTTTTGTGCTTTTGGAGAGTGTATCTCTCTTCCTACTCCAAAGTGCTAGCCTAGCTAAATGTTGGTGTAATAGAGCCCTAGAAAAGAGTTACTAGATAAATTTTATGATTACGCAGTGTTATTAAGAGCTATTGTTTACTCAAAGGTAATGGAAATGAAACTTATGTTGTATGACTCTGACCCAACAATGCAAGGATGAGAATGAAATATATCACTTTTCGTTCAATGAATCCTATGTATGGGAGAGAGAGAAAGTTTTCTAGATCAACCTTGTACTACAATGCAAAATTTCCTTCAAAATGCCAATGCAAACAATCACTTATCAAATGACAACTCTCTATTGTGTCTTTTTCAAATACGTCAACAATCTCAATAATTTGATTTTCAATGTTTTCTAAAACAAAAAGAATTTTTTGAAAGAAAAACCTTTGTTCACTTTTCAAAAAGGACCCTCACTATGCCAATGAGAGTACAGAAAATCAAAAATCAAAGAATCAAACAATGATAAACACCCAATCCACTCTTTCAATGAAAACAAAAATAAAGAGAAAATTGATTAAGTCTTTTCAGATGCAAAAGAAAATGATCTTTCAAACCAATAAGCAAATGAGAAAAACCAAGCACTCAACTTTCAACCAATCACTGGTTCTTAACTAATCAAACACACTCAGATTCTGAAGTCAGAGAGAATGGTTTTGCCAAGAAAAGTCAAGAAACGAAAGTCAAGACACAAATGACAAGAAAAGCCTTGAAACCCTAAGATTGTTCATGCATGCAAATGAAGACAAGAAATATATCAATCAGTGGTCCAAGAAACTCATAAGAGGCAATCAAACTGATCTGGGTAGTTGGAAAGACCAAAAACTCAAATCCAAATTTTTGACAAAAAGAGTTTGCAGGCAGGTAGTATTACACAGTGCGAGAATCACTGATTCTCGCAGGTGACCCTTGAGTATGGTGCGAGAACCTCGCACTGAAACCTAAAGGCAGAGTGTGAACTCTACCTATTCTCGCAGGCTGCAATGAAGTACAGTGCGAGAATGCCTGAACATAGTCAAAATTTTGAAAAAT
>JZKD02S0094681.1:251135-317807 GCA_000966675.3 Picea glauca | reverse complement strand
CATTTGACTCTTGTAATATAATTTGAGATTGATTTATGGTGTGAGATCACATACGTTTTTTGTCATTCAACTATTCACTTCTTGTATTGTTTTCCTAGATTAATTTCCTTCTTTCCTAGATTAGTCTTTCAATGCTCTCCTAGATTAATTTCATTTCAGCAATTTAGATTAGATTACTTCTATTTCAATCCTTCATATATAGTTTGTGTTCTTCGTAAACCTATGAACCTCGGATTGACAAATTAAATAGTTGGGCAAGTACTACAACAGAATTAAACGACAATATTTCTGCCTAACATTTTGGCGTTGTTGTCGGGGAAGCACGATGGATTGAAGTTTAGTTTGAATTTTCATGCAAATATGATTAGTCATGCTCCTAAATATGAGGTGACATAGGGGTAAGGGAATGTAGGTAGTGTTCCAATTCCTGCAAGTGTAAGTGTAGATTTCAATTTCTGCAATTTCAGTTTTTGCAACTATGAAGAGGTTTTCATGTGTTTCAACAAGTGCGATTTTCAGTTTATTTATTTATTTTTTATTTGGGTGATGTAAGAACCCCTTTTTCAATATGTTTTAACAATGAGTGTCATCTTGGAACTACTCACTCAGATCCTCGCGAAAGTCGAGATCTCCTCTTCTCTGGAAGAGGAGATCTTGACAGCAATTAAAGATTCAAATGCTCCTTCAAAAACGCACAAAGATTCAACATCTAAAGAGCCCTACATATTTGATGATGAACAATCATTTGAGAAGGATATTGAGTAAGAGGAAGATGAGTTACAACAAGATCTGAGCGAGGAAAAATGCGCCTGTGAAAGCATTATTGAGCAACGATTCCAGGTAAGCACTCGATTAGATAAATTTCATTTTTATTTAGTTAGTTTGTCGTTACAGCAACTAGATTCATTCACTTTCAAATATTTACATTATTCATTTGAAAAATTACCATTGAACATATTGTTGTTACTATTACGTAAATGGCTCCACTGGAAATTTACCTACACGTAACCAATTTTTAATTCTAATTAGTATAGAGTAGGTAGATTTTTCATTTTCAGTTTTTTTTTTTTACTTAGAATAAGTATGCTCTCATTCGCGCTTCATGCGATCCCGAGGATCAGAAAATAGGGATGATTTGGATTTCAGGAATGAATGTTCTTGCAAACATGCTTAACAGTAAAAACAATAAAACCAAAATTTTCTATGCTGAAACAATGCAAATTTTACATGCTATTACAACATGTTGATACAACAATTTTTTTTTACAGGCTATTACAACATGTTGATACAGTGAAAATTTTACATGTTGTTATAGCATGATGGTACAATGACATTTTACATGCCTGTTACAACAAAATTTTACTTGCTAAAACAATGACGTTTTTGTTGTAATAGTGATTGAGTGTGTGCCAACACTTTTGTTGTTTTTCATTTTCTAGATGAACTTTGTATGTCATTTTGAGATCGATTGAACCATGTCTTCTCGGTCTGAGTTATTTCTGGTTTGCGCCACCATCTTTTTGCCTTATCTGAATAAAATCTGCAACAATACAACAACATGATCATTTAGATTGAAGTCTTCACATCTACTAGATCTGCAGGTTTAAGGTGCATTGTCTGGCTATGATAAAACTGAACTATGATTGGGATTGATTGAATTGTGCTTCTTGTCTTGCATGCTAAACCTGCAAATGATAGATCTGAAACATTCCCCCATCACACCTTGAAGTAAAATATGCAATTATCGAGGAAATGAACCAAATCAACGATAAATCCTAGTTTTCTAAAGAATGAGAAGCAGAGTACACAACAAAGTATAAGATGAATTCTTCTCTTTTTGCATCTTTATAAATTTAGGATTTACTCCTCGATTCTCATTTGAGCATCGTATCAAAAATTAGATATTCTAATATGCACTGAATCTTGATTGCGCAAAGTATTGTTGCCTAAAACCACTAAGGTGCAATTGTAGATTTTATGCATGATAGTTTCCTGAGCATGCAGTTCCATAAGTGAAGCCTTCATGACTAAGTCACAACTGAATTCCACTATTCTCTTAAGCTTGATTCTCTCCTGATTATTCACCCTCTTTTTGGCATTTTTAACTGCTGGAATTACTCAAGTAAGGAGAGGAAATATCTTAATAATAGTTTTGTTGCCGAGAAACTTGCAAATCCTCAAGTATTAGAAACCACACAGCATCATAACATTGGTCCGACTAGTTTTTGGTGCTACTTGTGCAGTTGGTAGTTGATGCCTTTAATGAATAGAGATTTGTTGAATCCACTGTTACACCTCGAAATTACTCACTTCAATAGTGTCGCAAGTGTCGTCATTACAGGTGTTGTAAGTGTCGCATCTTGTCCACAAGTGTCACATCTTGACTATAAGTGTTGCAAGTGTCACAAACATGATACTGCCATATTGCCTATGTCATGCCCCTAACGACATCACAAAGACACTTAAGACACCTCAAAGGCCAGTTTGAAAGAAGAGAAATTAGTTGACAGGAAGTACAAACCTTTTTCCATTGAAAGAACCACTAAAAAATAAATTTTGGAGAGGAGCGCTCCCCTACCCACTGTCAGGGAGTGTTGGAACTCCCTGAGCCTCTTTGGGGGAGTGTTTGAGCACCCTGTGCACCCTTTTGGGGGAGCGCTACCCCTTTTTTGAACAAATTTTGGGTTTGTTGAGGCAAATCAGGGAAGAATCCCTCAATTCCTGAAGGTGGTTGGATTCGAATAGATGGTCAAGGGATGATCTTAGGGAAGATCCTCAACTGAAGGAGAGGAATCCTCAAATTATTCCAAATATATCTCAAGTGGTTGGACCTCTCCAAGGTTATATAAGGAGGCCTTCTCATGGTGAAAGGGACAATGGAGATTGAGAATTACATCAAACTTATGATCTCATGAGTGAGATGTCATCAAAGAAATCAGTGGATATTATTTGAGCAAAGGGGTTGGACAAGGAGAATTGGAAGAAGTTGTTGCACCTTCATTCAAAGGATTGTAAGTACTTTTACTTGTTCTCATTAATAATCAATGCTTGGCCTGTTTCTTTCAAACTTATGCTTGTTCCATATGAGTTTGTCTGCAGTAGATGGATCTATGTTTGAGATAATCTCAATAGAGTAGGAAGTCTTTTGTACCTTTGTTTGTTTTACAGGACCTATCAGGGAGCTCAGGATTGAAGCTCAGCCTGGACTTTACAAGGACAAACGTCGCTAATAAGGTACATATATTTCTTCTTCTCTTTCATTTATTAGCTTGATTAGATCTAAAAGGAAGTCAATGTCCATGTTAAGAAATTTTTTGTCTTGGCCTTAGTAGTCTAGAGACCAAGAGGGAATCCACTTGTCTGCAGGGGGATTCACCTACAACACCCACTTCTTTTCAATTCTTCTCCAAATTTTTGTGCACTTTTGATATTGTCAATTCTTACGATCACAATCTGTTGGTGTAATTATGTCTTTGAAATCTATACAACATCGACCAAACTAGTTGTCACACGCACCCCTAGCTCTTATATCTAAGATTGATGATAACAATAGACGTGTAATCGAGAGGTTTAAGAGATGAAGCCAATCAACATCTTCATATCATTGTTTCTTGGCTAAATTGTTGTTCTCAATCTTTATTGAGTTTGGGCGGGTACAGGAATGAGACAATAAGAAACTTGCCAACAATTTGGCTCGTCATTTACTTTTTCCGCTTGGGATGACTTGAACGGGTGACCTATCTGGTATTAAATTTTCCATTCTTTAAATTTTTGATTGGCTTAATCTCTGTCTATATAGGATGATTCATGTTTTCTGCATTTGATTTTTATTTTTGGCTGGAGAATCTCCATGAGGATCTAAGTTTCCTTACAGTTTTGCAGTTCTTCGTACTTCCGAATCACTGCAATTCAACATCAATTTAGAAGCACCTAACAAGATGCCTCATGGATGAATTTATGCCAACGTTCATTCACCTACTATGGGTCTGATGATTGATATGGGAAATCCCTTGCTCAATCAACCAGTTGATGGGTTTCTCAAAATTGGAACAGTGGGCACTTCACGTGTGCTTGTTGAAGAAACTTGGCTCTCATGGACATAGATGTTATGTTAGTTAGCGTGATTTAGAGATTTGGAAACCCTTGCATTCTATGTGTTCACTGGTTACAGGTTCCATCTGATCAGTAAGATTGATCCTGGTGGTGTATCCCTGAATGAAATGAAAGCAATCCCATATCGACGATTCCTTTTATCCCTGTAAGCAATGAAGAAGGTGGGGTCCTGAATTTGTTGCTTGCTTCTGGTTTTGGCTTCGATGATAGAGTGACTGGTAAATTGGAGTCATTTGCAAGGTGTGCTAGCATTGTTCATATTGATATAGATCCTGCAGAGATTGGAAAGAACAAGCAACCTCATATCTCTCTATGTGCAGATGTGCAACTTGCACTGCAAAGGCTAAACTATTTAATGAAGAAGAGGGAAGATTGATATTAGAAGAAGAGAACAAGTTGGGAAAGTTAAATTGGCAAAACTTTAATGCTCTGAAACATTCCTGTACGTTGCCTTCACGCAAGTCCAACCTAAGTTTTTTTTTTTTGCGGTTTGGTTTGGATTCCTGAAAACTATTTGTTGTGATCAGGTTTGATTTCCATAATCTGCATTTTATTTTTATTTTTGGCTGGAGAATCATTTGGGTCATGGTTGTTTGTGCATGCTTTCTACTTCATTTTGGATGAATATCTGCCTTACCATCACCATTGAAGTGATAAAACATTTGCTTGTTAAAAATAATAATAATAATAATAATAATAATAATTTGTTTATTTTTGTTTTTCTTAAAACAAATAAATAAATAAAATACAAGAAACTATATATAGTTCTTTTTTTTTGTTTTAAACCAAACATAATAAAAACAAACAAACAAAATTAAAAATTGGAAACAATAAAAAACAAAACAAATCAAATATAAAATTGCAATGGACATTTTAAAAACATTCCTGAAAATAATAATAAATACATGTTTTTGTGTTTAACATTAATTTGTTTTTCTTAAGACATTTCACGCAGCGATAAACGATGAAATGAGCACAACAACAGCAGGTATCAAAACACTTTCTATTTTCTTTGATTTACAACATTCGTACTTATTCCTGCATGATATGTTTTTCGAAATTGTCACAGTTTGCATGCAGGATTTGTACTAAGCTTCTTGCAGGTCGGAGACGACTAATTTCGCTGCTGAAGTGATTTTCAAGAATCACAAAAATTCTTCAAAGAACACATGCTTTGCTAGACAACTTGAAGGAGCTGTTACTCATCGAAAACATCATGACATTTGTTGTTACACGGAAACATTTGTGTTGTTACACAGAAACATTTTGCTGATACACAACAACATTTTGCTGATACACAGAAACTTTTTGCGCATTCTAATGTTTGAAGTTACACAGAAACATTTTTTTGATACACAGAAACATTTTGCCAAATGTCATGCTGTAACACTGTCCCATTTCTCCTTCAAAGCCGATTGGTCATCCCTGTGTTGAAGCCATCTTCCATTGCCTTAACTTTCATGACTTCACACATGCCTATTCTTTTCTGAGTTGCATACATTCCCTTATCTTTTTCAGTTCATTTTTTCCTTTCTAGTTTTCCTTTCGAATAAAACAAACCCCCTTTCCATGATTACATTTCCTTTCCATAAACCTTGTTGCTACTGAGATCTTTACATCTATAGTCCTACCAATATTTTTATAAACTCATGTTGACTGATGTGTGATTCCTTAAGGCCCGCCTTTCAACAGTCTTGCACCATCAACCTCGACACCTTATCTAGGATATAGAGTAGAGTTCCTTTTGAGTACCTTGAGGCTTGCATGCCTTAACGGAAATCTCTCTCACTAGCAATCAAAGGAATACATCAATGTCCCTTGATCGTTAGAACTTGCAAGTGGCTCAACATCAACCCATCTATTCACACTTCACAAGATGTACTCGAGTACCTTGACACTCATTGACATCACTAGTGAGCTTGTCTCACATTGGTTAACGGCATTCATCAATGGCCGGTAATCCAATGATTTCTCTTCATGCTCGACATCGACACATTCATTCGCATGACGAGAATTGTACCATCGGTTTTGTAGCGGGTGAAGACTATACACTTTTTCATGATCCCCTCAACAGTTGTAGCATTTTGATTTCAGATCTATGAGATTACCATGGTTCTATAGTCTTTGCCTTCCACATTTTTTATGATTCAATAGTAGCAGTTTAGATTCCTTCACTTCCCATGATCCAGTTACAGCAACAGTAGCATTAGCAGTTCCATTTTCCTGATATTGCAGTAGTGACACCTTCCATCTTCCATCAGTCACAGTCATATATTCTTTGCTCCAGCAGTTACAGCAGTTGCAGCTACAATGCCAGTCACGTTTTCCTGATCTAGTAGCCGCAACAGCTACATCTACTTTTTGGGTAAGTTGAGGTATGTTCTTTTCTAAGCTTTAATCACACAATTCCTTATATGTCGACTTGAATATTTTGGAAAATTTCCTCGCCATGCTCTCTTTCCTTCCATGACCTACACTAATTTGCATGAGGGCATGCAACCGATTCAGTTGCGGGGGGGGGGAGGCTATTTCACCACATATTCATTACCATTATTCCATTTTACCATCTCATCATTCCATTTATGATTCACTAACATTTCTTTTCCAATGACACTTTGTTGCATTTTCGATTGATATTCATATTGGCATGATTCATAAAGATAAAGAAAAGGCTTTCTTATACTCAATGATGCTCTCTTATGCACATTGATAGCTTATTATTTCTAGTGAGTACATGGCTAAATTATTGCAGCAAGAAAATCAATAAGTGAAATGAATGTTGTTAACACAAGAACCAACATCTTTTGTATTCATGGTTGTCACACAAGAACCAACCATAAGAAAATTTCACATGCTATTACACATATTTCACATGTTGTTACTCTTGTATCTCATACCCTGGAAACATTCATTGTTAAAAGGACATCATCAATCAAAGCCATAGTTTAAATGCCAAAAGTTCTTGAGAAGATCCATGCATGGTTGCATGAGGACATGCAACAAGTTGAGTTGGGGGGTATGTTAGGACTCAGAAATGTCACATTTATATCCTCTTTTCCTTCACCATTCCTTACATTTCATGGTCCTAATAAACCTTTTATCATACCATTTGTTCATTTGCAAGAAAATAAGGGAAACGGGAATATGAAGAAGGGTACTAGGAACGATATGGTTTAGCCTGGCAGCATCAATGGCTTTCAATATTTCGAACGGAAAGACAATGAAGGAGTTGGTGGATGCATTGGCTAAATTCTATGAAAAACCCTCGGTGTCCAATAAGGTATTTCTAATGAAGATATTATTTAATATGAAGATGTCAAAAGGTGGGTCTATTGCAGATCATTTAGATGAATTTAATACGGTTACTAATTAGCTAACTTCTATAAAAGTGGACTTTGATGATGAGGTCGAGGATCTTATAATCTTGTGCTCATTGCCAAAAAGTTAGAATGGCTTGGTCATGGCTATAAGTAACTATGTCTCTGGTTCAAACACTTTAAAATTTGATGATGTTGTTGGTGTTATCCTTAGCGAGGAAATGTGATGGAAAAGCATAGGTGAGACATCAGATAATGCATTAAACATGGAGAACAGGGGAAGACAAAAGGATAGAGGAAAGGGCTCATGGAACCATGGGAATTCTAGGAAGGGAAGATTGAAATCCAAATAGGGAAATATAGAGTGTTGGAACTGTGGGAAGAAAGGACATATGAAGAAAGACTACAGAGCTCCAAAGAAACAAAGAGATGGACTACATGAGAAAAATCAGGAAGCAAATGTAACAGGTGATGTGTTACAAGATGCTTTGATTCTTTCTGTAGATGATATTTATGAGTCTTGAGTAGTAGATTCAGAGGCTTCATTTCATCCCACACCCCATGGGAAACATTTTCTAGATTATGTTCAAGGTGAATTTGGACAGGTTCATTTGGGTGATGATGCACCATGCAAAATTGTTGGAATGGGAAAGGTAAAAATAAAGCAAAGGAATTAAAACCAATGGTTGTTGAAGGAGGTAAGAATTGTTCTATATCTAAGGAAAAATCTAATTTTAACATGGCAGTTTGCAATTGAAGGTTGTATATCCATATTTACAGATAAGGTGTGGAAGGTCACCAAAGGATCATTGGTGACAGAAAAAGGAGAGAAGGTAGGTACATTGTATTTATGTATTGGTAATATTGATTCTTCTATCTCTTTAGCTTCTATAAGAGTTGATACATAACTATGGAAACATAGGCTTGAAAACATGAGTAAGAAGGGGATGCATATACTTCACAAAAGAATTTTTTTTCCAGATTATAAACAAATTGATTTGGATTTCTGTGAGCATTTTTTTTATGGAAAACAGAAAAGAGTCATATTTCTCAAAGTCGAAAAAGAAAATAAGAGTGAAAGGTTAGAGAATGTGCATATAGATGTATGGGGACCAACTCAGGTATCATCTCTTGGTGGATCTTGTTATTATGTTACTTTTATTGATGATGCAACTAGAAAAACTTAGGTTTATTGCATTCGACAAAAATATGGTGTTTTTTATACTTTTGAGAAATGGAAATCTTTGGTTGAGAATGAGATAGGAAAAAGGTTGAAGTGTCTCAAATCAGAAAATGGAGGTGAATATTGCATCAAGGAATTTGATGATTATTGTTCATACCATGGGATTCTTAGAGAGAAGACAGTTCCAGGAACACCATAAGAAAATGGTGTGTCAGAAAGGATGAAAAGGACAATCATGGAGCATGCAAGGACTATGAGATTGCATGTTGGTTTTCCCTTACAGTTCTAGGAAGATGTTATAGATACTGTTGTTTACTTAATAAACATAAGACCTTCAAGCTCTTTGAATGGTATAATTCCAAAGGAGGCATGGATAGGTAAAAAGGTAAACTATCTTTTTTGAAGACTTTTGGGTGTGAAGCATTTGTCCATATTGGTAAAGAAAATAGAACAAAGCTTGAGTCAAAATCTAAGAAGTGTGCCTTTATTAGATACGGTGTTAATGATTTTGGCTATCACTTATGGGATTATGAAAATCACAAAATCATTAGGAGTAGAGATGTCATATTCAATGAGAAGGTCATGTACAAACATTGGTTGTAGGGAAAGAAATAGGAAAAATAAAAACTAGAATACACAGTGCTTGATGAGATTACTGAAAAAGAAATTCCAAAGGTACCAGAAAATCAAAATGTACAACAACAAGAGAAACAGGTACCTCAAACTCTTGCAAGTGTTGTTAGAATATATACCAGGTTAAGTAGACCCCCTCAACGATACTCTTTTTCATTGTATTATTTATTGTTGATTGATTCTGGTGAACCAGAATGTTATGAAGAGGCAATGCAGGTAGACACTAAAAAGAAGTGGGAGAAAGGCATGAAAGAGGAAATGGATTCCCTGGTAAATAACCATACTTGGGATTTCGTTTAGTTTCCTGCAAGAAAAATAGCGTTGTAGAATAAATGGGTTTACAAGTTGAAGGAAGAAGATGGAGGAAAAAAATGGTACAAGGCTAGACTTGTTGTAAAGGGGTTTGCTCAAAAGAAAGGTATAGTTTTTGATTAAATATTTTCCCCTGTTGTAAAAATGACTTCAATTAGGACTATTTTAAGTCTTGTATTAGTAGAAGATTTACATCTTGAACAGTTAGATGTAAAAACAACTTTTCTCCATGGGGATTTGGAGGTAGAGATTTATATGCAGCAGCCACAGGGGTATGAGGTCAAAGGGAAGGAAAATTTGGTATGCAGGTAGAGCTTGTACGACCTAAAGAAATATCCAAGGAAATGGTATTTCAAGTTTGACAGGTTTATGACAGAACAAGGTTATAGTAGATGTCATTTTGATCACTGTGTTTATTTTAAAAATCTAGAAAACGGAAGCTATATTATCTTGCTATTGTATGTAGATGACATGCTTGTTGCAAGGTCTAATATGAAGGATATAAATTTTCTCACGAAGAAATTAGCTAATTCATTTGCAATGAAGGATTCGAGTGCTACAAAGAAAATCCTTGGTATGAGAATAACATGAGATAGGAAAAATCACAATTTGACATTGTCTTAGGGTGAGTACATAGAGAAGGTGTTGGAGAGGTTTAGAATGCAGAATGAAAAACCAGTTAGTACACCTTTGGCCAGCCATTTCAAATTAACCAAAGAAATGTGTCGCAAGACACATGAGGAGATAGAATACATGTCCAGGGTCCCTTATTCATCAACAGTTGGAAGCTTGATGTGTGTTATAATTTTCATAAGACCAGATATTGCACATGCATTGGGAGTTGTGAGTAGGTATATGAACAATCCAAGTAAATAACATTGGGAGGTAGTAAAATGGATTCTCAGGTATTTTAAATGTACTGCTACTCATGCATTATGTTTTGGAGGTTCGGAGATTGTTCTACAGGGATATGATGATTCAGATATGGTAGGTGATAAAGATAGCAGGAGGAGCACCACAGGGTATGTTTTTACTCTAGGTGGAACAAAAGTAAGTTGGATTTCGAAAATGAAAAAGGTTTTTTCACTTTCAACAATAGAGGAAGAGTATGTTGCTACTACAAAGGCTAGTAAAGAGATGATTTGGTTATAGAGGTTTATGGAGGAATTGGGAAAGAAGAAAGAAAATATAAGGTTGTACAATGACAGGGAGAGTGCCATTCATTTTGCAAAGAAATCATCCTTCCATTCGAATATTATGCATGTACAACTCAGGTACCATTTCATATGATCCATCTTGGAAGATGGAAATTTGAAGTTGGAAAAGATACACACTAGCTATAATCATGCAAACATGTTAACAAAGGGAGTAACCAGAGAGAAACTAAGTACCTTCTCTATTTCAGTTGGTCTTCAATCATGAAGGTGAAGATGATAAATTTTCTAGGTCCAAGTTGGAATATAGTCCAGTAGGTACAACAGTAGTGGAGTTGTTGTGATCCGTCTCCAAGTGGGAGATTGTTGGTTGCGGAGCCTGATTATCTTCATGTTTCATAGGTATTTGTTATCATCCATGTTTATACCCCATGAAGACTGTACACCCCAGAATACTATACACCCCTCCACGTGGGGGGGTTGCATGGGAGGCTTTCCCCCCTGGTGAGGTTAGAGGGGATCATCCCCTGGGCTGGGGGGTTTGGGGGCAAGCGGACCCCCAACAGGGGTTCGAGGGTGAAGCCCCCGAAGAAAAAATTGCCTTGTAAATGTATATTGTAATTTCATAGTAAATCTGGACCGTTCATTATAAGGTCGTGGATCTGACGGTAGAAGTTATGTTAGTGTTTTGTTCCCTAGAAGGAAACCCTCTTTTATGAGGGAATTGTATTGGAGTTCTGTATCATTGTGAATATTGTATTCTAAGAGAGGAGACTGTGAGAGAAAGAAGAGGAAGTTACCACAGGTGTGTTATAGGTTGTATCCCTTCATTTGTTGGATAATAAAAAGGAAGGACTTGAAAATTTGTTTGGTGGACGTAGCTCACACTGAGTGAACCAAGTATATCTATGTCTCTATTGTATTTTGTATATTTTTTATTTTATTTCCGCATTTGTTTTTATTTTATTGCTTTGCAATCCTATTTTTCTAACAAAAGGCATCCCTAACTCGCAGAACAACCAACCTCAAGAAAACCAATCCAAGCTGCAAGAAAAGAAGGGCAATGGGATGATGAAGAATGGCACTAGAAAGCGGTGTGACTTCCCCAAAATCCCTTGGCACAACATCGATGATTATTTCTCAAAACTTTCATTGGTCGTCAATCTCGGAGAAAAAGAGTTGAACCCTGATTCAGTAAATAATAAAAGGAAATTGATCATCGATGCAAAACCGATTGCTACCATCGAGACCACAATAATCCAACTAGAAGAGCCATGGGATATCGAGGAGGAGGGGGCACCTCTTCAATTCATAGATGTGGTTGAAAGGGACCCCACTACATTTTGTTTTTTATAGCAGAAGACAAAATAATCTCATCTCAGCACAGGTCATCGGGAAATTGGAATTGTCAACAACGTCATACTCGCATCCATATGAAATTGGGTGGCTTCGTCAAGGATGAGATCTTCGCATCAACAAGTAGTTCCACCTATCCTATGACATCAATCCTTTCAAGGATGAGGTATTGTGTGATGTTTCCCCACTGGAAGTTTGTGATGTTATGTTAGGCCAGCCATATATGTGGAAGTGTCATGTTGTTTATGAGTCTCAACCCTGTAGTGTCATTGTTACTTTGAGGGGTCATATCTACAAGGTACTAGAGGTAGTTCGACTACTGTCTTGGAAAAGCACTGCCACTAATTATTCTCTCTAACCATAAAGTTTAACTTCTTCATGATCTGGTTAGAAGGTGAAAAGAAGGACACTATGACCGCCACAACCTCATCTCAAGACCTTTATGTCCAGCGGAAGCAGATCAACAAGATTGTAGAAGATCACAAATATATTATTACTTCACCTATGGGGGTGCCTCTGCATTTATGAGTCAATACAAGCTATAACAGAGCCCGTCATATCTCTATTGGCCAAAACTCTTTTTAAGCATGCTTGGGGTTCCAACCATTGGTCCCCATTGATATAGATTTCATGTTGCATATTCACCAACAGAGTCCTCCCACACTCATACCAGGGCATATCATGCAGCTATATTGATTGAATGGATCCAAACCTCCAACAACAAGTTCATGACACCCCCAAATAGCTAATTCCAAGAACAAGCAGGACAACTTCTTCAGCAAGGCAAGTGGCTCACCAAGGTTGAGATTTAGCAAAATATTCCCCATATCCCATGGGAATTTGATGCAATGGGGAACATTTCTTCCTAAGAGGGGAGGAATTATCCAAGTGGATATCATTGGTCACACACCAATTCCACTGGCTCCAAACACGATTTTCCACCTTGGTGGTTTTTAGGGTCCTGAACTTTCAGGGCTATTTTAAGGCCATAAATGACGTTTTTCTAACATTGCGGGACCCTGATGACTTTCATAGTATTTTTCTTGGGCCTATTCAAAAATATTTCTTCTCTACTAGACCTTTCCAACGAGCTATCGTGCACCCTAAATGGAGATCGTATGCAAAAGTTACACCCTCAGGAATTCTATTTAACAACTACCCCCATTAAGGCCCACAAACCTTTTGTCGTTTCATCTCATGGGGTTAGGGTTTTGGATGTTTAGGGTTTTCTCATCTATTCTTTATGTTAAAAGGGCCTTTGCAGCCTCATTTTACTCATTTTCTTGCGAATGAGCGTAGCCATCGCATATCTTCTCATAGATATGTTTCCACCATTCTAGTGAGTTCATTCACTCTGTATTTTTACAGTTTCTATACATTTATTTCATTAATAGAAATTGTGTATCATTGTATATCTATGTTTATTTCCTTATTATATCTCCTCCTTCATTTTGTTCTCAAAATAATCCAAATCAGTGGTATCAGAGAAGTTTGATCCGTGTTGTTTCTTAGTGCATGTCCCCAATGAGGTCACGGTATAGAGAGGTAGGTCTCCATATATTTTCTCTTGAAAACAACTGCTCTTTCCATCCCAAGCAACCTCTTGTGATGGAATAAAAGAGAGATGAGGGAGCAGGAGATTTATTCACATGTTGCTCAAGGAATCCCTCACACGACAGAGGGATGAAATGATGGAAAAATTTTCCCAAATCCTTCAAACATTATCGACAACAACAGACGCATCTTCATAAAGAAGCCCCTTTGTAGGTGTTTCCCCTTTCAAGGTACAAGTTAATTTTGATATTCATGTTTTTGAAGGTCATATAGATGTAGATGCTTTGGAAAAGTGGTTAAATCTTCTAGAAGGTTATTTCTTTCTTCACAATTTTTCTGATAGGGAAAAGATCACCTTTTCACTCCTTCAGGCTATCCCCCATGTCAAAAATTGGTGGGAAACTTATTGTGAGAAAAAATCTACAGATTTTGGAATGTTTGAGGCTAAATCTATTGGACTAATCACCAATACTAAGATGGGGGTTGAATCAGTATTGAGCACTTTTTACCACTTTTAACCAGAACATGTAAACATTAACTTATCAACAATTCCATTCACTTATTATTTCATTTAACATGTCATGAAGATATAACCATAAACAATACCATTCAACAATGCATCACATCATACATAGTACATAAGATATTTTTACATGGAAACCCAAATGGGATAAAACTATGGAATTATTTCATATATATTAGAAGATTACATTCATAGGAAGCACCAACTTCCAAAATTTAACAGCACCAAAAGGAAGGAGGCTCCAACCCCCTGTTTACAGACTCTAACCTGAAGGAAGCTACAAATCCTTGAATTCTCCAGCTCCAACTGGAAGGAGGATATGACCCCCCTAATTTACAGACTCCAACCTAAAGGAAGCTCCAACTCTCTGTATTCTCCAGCTCCAATCGAAAGGAGGCTACAACCCCCTTTTTCTTTCCCCTTCCTTCCTCCTTGAAATATAAATGGAGACTCAACCTGTTATTGCCACTGAAATTGATACATCATCATCGTCAAAACATGTCACTGCTACTATCACTGATACAGATACATCATCATCATCAACCTGTCATTTCTACGGATATTGATACATCATCATCATCAACCTGTCATTTATACTGATACCGATACATCATCATCAACATCATCATCAATGAAAGAATATCAATTATCATATTCCAAGATCACCAAGAACATCTCTCAAACATATGCTCAACATCACCAAGATGTGCATCAAACCATGTTCCAAAGACATTCCTCAAGCATGTGCCAAAACATCCATAACATAAATCAAACCATGTGCCAACATATGCCTCAAGCATGTACCAAAACATCCATAACATACCTCAAACCAAGTGCCAACATATGCCTCAAGCATGTGCCAAAACATCCATAACATACCTCAAATATGAAAACTCGTAAGATTCACCACAAACTCAATTTTATATTTCTGAACTTGAAATTTCTATCGTAGGCACTTATGTATGTAATGTCATACCTCTAAAAATTTCGTAGTTTGAAAATTCCCAGAAAAGAAGTTATAGTAAAAATTCCAAGCTGACTTGTTTGAAACATATTTCAGGACCATTAAGGAACTATGACTTCCAAAGATCATATGTTCGAAATTAATTGTGATACAATGTCTGGAATTTTAACCAAAAATACTTTGAGATATGTCTTCCATCTCCTCAAAATTTCAAAGTCTGAAACTTCTTAGAACATAAGTTATAGCAAAAATGGAAAACCTTCATGAATGTTTTCATATTATGGAGAGCGCACTTGTACATCCTTCCAAGCGCTCAATATTTTATATATGATTCGAAAACTTGTAAAAATGATACTACATATCGTCCTCTTTCTAATTCAATTGGTCTCACATAATTTGGATCCTCTATGAATAAGTTATGATTGTTTTACCTAGAACACATATTTGAGACTAGTTTCAAGAATAGTCAAAAACATTATCTTCCATAGAATATAGCTCCAAACGTTCAATGAAAAAGATGATTAAATTTTTACCACAAGTACGTCGATATGTCTTCTCAACAACCTCCAAGTTTCTCTTTATTAATCATTCTAGAAACAAAGTTATAGCAAAAATGGTAAGATGACCTTTAAATAACATACCTTAGAACACATCATCACAAGACTTCATCTTCCCTTGGAATTTCACTCTTCTTCACTTCATATTCCCTCTGAAATTCACCTCAGATATCCTTGGTTACCTTAGATAAAAATATATTGAGTTGATGTAACAAATGAACTCCTAGTTTTCTTATTTATACTACATCCGACACCCTCTTTTTACCGCCAACTTGACCCAAATAAAATTCAATTTAATTTTTAATGATTATTCCATTAGGGTCGGTTTTACCAACAATATCCTTAATATTTATTTTAATATTCATTGCAATGGGACCGACTTGTAACTTCTTGTTTGAAAAACTTTTTAGGGGTTGACTTGTAACATTTTATCCTTATATCTGGGGCTTCTTCTTTTACTTTCGAGCCTTCATCTTTAAGAGGGCATAACTTCTCAACCGTGAGGAACCACGTGGCATACCACCTATCATTCGAAACAGAATGACAAGGACTATCCATATATGAGGGTTGTGCATACATTTACAATGTCCTTCATAATTGTTTTCTTCAAATGAATCTGGGCTTCATGATCACACCTCTGGGGCTTTTTAACCACTTAACCATATTTCCAAGGCTTCTTGTAGACTTCTTTAAAACATCTTCCCATGAGGGCCATGCTTAGAGCTACGCCATAAGGGGACCACTTTGGATAATTCTCCAAATAAACCCATCTCTTCTACTTCTTCTAAGGTTGACATCAATGACAACCAAATTTCCAACAATCTCCCCATTTGGTATTGATGGCAACACTCATACTCCCCTTGTGACAATGCTCCTAATATTTCTCCCCCCATGTTTCTCTCCCCTTTTGACATCAATGGAAAAGGGTAACTCTCTTTGGGGATGCTTCCCCTATCTTCATGCTTCTTATATTTCTCTCCTAATCTTTCTCTCCCCCCTTTGATATCAATGGCATGGAATAACTCCCCTTGACAGTATGCCTTCTTTTTGACAATCTCTCTCCTCTAATATTTCTCTCCCCCTTTTTTCTTTGCAATATGTCATGTAGATCAGTGTGGGTCTTATTGTATATGCTTCACTTCATCTCTTCCTAAGATTATTATCAATTGATACTTCCTGTGATTGTAATCCAATGACATGTATTAAAAGCGTTCATGTTCAACATTCCTCCATTACTTTACTTCAGGTCTTCATATCTTGTTATGTCTTCATAGAGTTGAAATCAATGACATAATCATCTAACAATTTCCCTTGAAGGTATAAATCTTGCTAACGGTTTCTCCTCCTCTATATTGTTGTGCCTTTCACTATTTGTCTTCTTGTGACTAGCTGGTTCCACCTATCATGCAACTACTTCAAATGAATTCATATTTTTCCATGTGTCATAAAATTGTCCATGATTTTTCTACTCATCTGCAACCAATCTTGACTCATATACTACCACTGATCACCACATATGCTTGCTTCTCATACTGTATCAAATATTTCCACCAATATGTCATGAGACATTCTACACCTCTTCCATCAAATCATTATGAATCTTACTCCTGCAAAAAAACACTTTAGACTGCTCGGAAGATAGTTCTCTAATTTGCAATAACTGCTACGTAGACTCCTCCTCTTCAATATTCACATTAATAGAAGTATCCAAGTTAGATGGCTTAGAAAAATGGATGAAGTTTCTATGCTATGAGGTCATCATTATGAAGTCTGACATATTCATATTTGCATGTATATTCATCATGATGTCGCACTACTGCAAATCCCGAGAGTATGATTTTTAGGAGTTCTTCATTCACTTGTTCTTCTTGTTCTTGATTTCTTCTCCAAACCTTTTGGTGTCTGATATCAGTTTTTTCCTTCATGGAAGACTTCATCATGCTTCTACAATCACGAGCTATGTATCCATAGTTGTGTCATTTGTAACATTCAATATTTTAGGGAATTACATAGACATTTATTGCTTGAACATTTCTTCCATACGTTCTACAATATACAACTTTATGTCCAAAGTTATTACAAGTAAAACAATAACCGTGAAATAAACTTTGATACCTGGGAGTAAATGATCCTCTTTCTGATGTATTCCTTTTGAATTCATCTCTTATGTTGTTTCCTTCGAAATAGTTGAAACTTAATTGATACCTGGAGGTAGAAGGTCTTCCTTGAAATACCTCTCTTATGCATTCATTCCTCTTTGACCCTTGATGGCCATGATTCCTTCTTTTGAGAATTTATTCATAGTTCTTAGCCTTCTCTTCATTTGGAAACCTAGAATAATTCTCTTCAACTTTATTTACTAGAGGTTTGGAGCTTCCTCTTTCTTCAGTTCTCTTGCTAAGATTGGCATGTGAATCTTCCTTGCGTGAGGCCTCACCAATGTATTGAAGACCTATTTTACAACTGAGAATTCCTTCTAGTACTTGAGAGATCTTCAAGTTCTTGTTGATATGGTCAACTTCAACCCTTAATGTGACAACTTCTTCTTCAATATTCTCATGATATTCTTATTTCTTCATCATATGTTTCTTCATTAATTCTTTCATTCTCTTTACTTATTAAAGTTGGGTTTTCAAGGAGATGATTTCTTCTTCAAATCTTATTTATTGTTCACTAAATTCTACTTCAATATTGTTTAAGTCCTCAAATCTTTCCTTAAGGTGACTGGTTATAATTTATTCTCTCTTATTTGCTTCTTCTCTTAGTGATACTATTTCAGCTTCCAAACACTGCTTCTCTTTCAACTGATTCTTGAGAGTTTATTCAATCACTTTGGCTTCTTCCAACTAAACCTATATATTTATAATAATCTGCTGGACTTCTTCAAAAAAATTGTTAGGGTCTTGAGAGCCCTCCTTTAGCTTGATCAATTCTTCCTTGAGAGACTTTGTTTCCCTCTTTTCTCTTCTTAGTTCACTTAAAGCACTGGTTAGTTCTACCTCAAGATCCACTTCACCTTCTTCATAATCTTCTTCTTCTAGATATGTCTAACATGATGAGCATATTTATTCTCGGTATGTCCCTACTTCTTATTTATCTTTATCAAAATGCTCTGTCTCTTCCTTAAAGTAGAGATTATGTAGCTTATCCCAAAGTTCTTTGGCTGATGAAAATTGTCCTACTTTGACCTTTATTGAATCAGGTAATGTGTCCAAGATGGTATCCATTGCTATTTTTTTGTTCCTTCTTAATCCCTTCTTGGTTTCAGTATTTGGAGGTTTCTTTGAAGCGGTGTATTCTGTAACAATTGATTTCCAAACGTCAATCCCTTGTGTTTGTAAAAAAAAAATCATCCTTATATTCCAAAAGACAGTTTTGATTATCAAACAATGGTGTTCCATTATCTGTGCAGTCCATGATCTACCTTCCAGTGTTTAGATTGTTTTTTAAGGAACCTTCTCTATACCAATTGTTGGAATATTCACCAATACTGAGTGGGGGGGGATGAATTAGTATTGAACATTTTTTACCACTTTTAACCAGAACATGTAAACATTAACTTATCGAAAATTACATTCACTTATGATTTCATTTAACATGGCATGAACATATAACTATAAATAGTATCATTCAACAATGCATCACATCATACATAGTACACAAGAAATTTTTACGTGGAAACCCAAATCGAAGAAAACCATGAAATTATTTTTTTATATCAGAAGATTACATTCATAGGAAACACCAACTTCCAAAATTCAACAGCACCAACTGGAAGGAGGCTCTGACCCCCTGTTTATAGGATCCGACTGGAAGGAAGCTACAACTCCCTGAATTATCCAACTCCAAATAGAAGGAGGATATGACCCCATTGATTTACAAGCTCCAACCTAAAGGAAGCTCCAACTCTCTATATTTTATGGCTCCAACTGAAAGGAGGCTACAACCCCCTTTCCTTTCCCCCTTCCTTACTCCCTGAAATATAAATGGAGACTGAACCTATCATTTCCATTGTCACTATAACTTAGATTGATACATCATCATCATCAAAAAAAATTCATTGCTACTATCACTGATATTGATACATCATCATCATCAACATGTCATTGCTACTGATACTGATACATCATCATCAACGAGACCAGATCTACTATCATATTCCAAGATCACCAAGGACATGTCTAAAACATATGTTCAACATAACCAAGAAGTGCATCAAACCATGTGCCAACATATTCCTCAAGTATGTTCCAAAACATCCATAACATACCACAAACCAAGTGCCAACATATGCCTCAAGCATGTGCCAAAAATTCCATAACATACCTTAAATATGAAAACTCGTAAGATTCACCACAAGCTCAAATTTCCATTTATGATTTTGAAATCTCTATCTGGCGTATTTATGTATATATTGTCAGACCTCTAAAAATTTCACAGTCTACAAATTCCCAGAAAATAAGTTATAGCAAAAATGCCAAGCTTACTTGTTTGAAACATATTTCAAGATCATTCAGGAACTCTGACTTCCACAGAGCATATCTCCGAAATTATTGTGATCCAATGTCTAACATTTTAAACATATATAATTTGATATTGTTCTTCCATCTCCTCAAAATTTTAGGGTTTTAGGGTTTGAAACTTCTTGGAACAAAAGTTATAGAGAAAACATAAAATCTTCCTGAATTTTGGCCTATTCTGGAAAGCGAACATATACAACATGCCTCACGATCAATATTTGATATTCGATTCTAAAAATTGTACAAAAGATACCAAAAATTATATGTGTTCCATTGCAATTGGTCTCACATAATTTTTATCCTCTGTGAAGAAGTTATTATTGTTTAACCTAGAACACATGTTTGAGACTAGTTTCAGGACTAGTCAAAAACGTTATCTTCAATAGAGTGTATCTCCAAAAGTATAATGACATAGAAGCTGAAATTTTTACCACAAGTACCTTGATATGTCTTCTCAACATCCTCCATTTTTCCCTATCTGAATCATTCTATAAAAATAGTTATAATGAAAATGGTAAGATGACCTTTAAATAACATACCTTAGAACACATCATAACAAGAATTCATCTTCCCTTGGAATTTCGCCCTTCTTCACTTCATCTTCCCTCTGAAATTTGCCTCGGGTATCCTTGGTTACCTCAGATAAAAGTCACTTGATTTGATGTAACAAATGAACTCCTAGATGCCTTATTCATACTAGATCTGGCACCCTCATTTTAGTACCAACTTGACCCAAATAAAATTCAATTTAATTTTTAATGATTATTCCATTGGGGCCAACTTTACCAAAAATATCCTTAATATTTATTTAATATTCATTGCAATGGGGATGACTTGCAACTTCTTGTTTGCAACACTTTTTAGGGGCTGAATTATCACCTTTTTTTTCTTAGATTTGGGGCTTCTTCATTCGCTTTTGGGGATTCATTTTTAAGAGGGCATAACTTCTCAACCATGAGGAACAACGTGGCATACCACCTACCGTTGGAAACAAAATGATGAGGGATATAGATATATGAGGGTTGTGCATTCATTTACAATTCCATTCACACTCGTTTTATTCAAACAACTTTGAGCTTCATGACCACACCTCTGGGGCTTCTTAACCATATTTCCAGTGCTTCTTGTAGACTTATTGAAAGTGTATTCCCATGAGGGCCATGCTTAGACATATACCATAATGGGACCACTTTGGAGACTTCTCCAAATACACCCATCTCTTGGACTTCTTCTAGGGTTGGCATCTAGGGTTGACATCAATGAAAATTAACTTTCCAACAGAACCCACTTAGGATTTTTTAAGGATGAAATCAAGGAATAGTATTACTCTGTTGGAAAATATGATGACCAGTACATGAGATGGACAACACTACATTAGGATATGGACAAAAAAATGTTCGAGTTCATAAATACCTTCCATTCCTTTCGCACTGACCTGGGTATCAAAGACTCTGAGCAGCATCTAGTTCTAAAATATTGTGGGTGTCTACACATGTACTTCCAAACAGAAGTGGAGTTTCTAAACATCTCATAATTGGGATCGAATTATCAATATGCTATCAAAATCAAGCAGAAATGTAAGTAGCGAAATAAGTGGGAGTTCAGGTCTACAAATCCACAACAACCAAAGTATGGTAAAGGCATCCCTAACTCGCAGAACAACCAACCTCAAGTCAACCAATCCAAGCCACATGAAAATAAGGTTAACGGGAAGACAAAGAAGGACACTAGAAAGTGGTGTGAATTTCACAAATTCCCTTGGCACAACACCGATGAATGTCACTCAAAAAAATCATTGGTGGTCAACCAAAAAAAAAGAGTTGAACCCTAACTCAAACTCTAATTTAGAAAATAATAAAAGGAAACAGATAATCGATGTAGAACCCACTACTACCATTGCAACCACAATAATCCAACCAGAAGAGACAAAGGATATTGAGGATGGGGAGTTCCTCTTCCATTTACAGATGTGGGTGAAGGGGACCCCACTACATTTAATTATTGATAGTGGAAACCAAAGGAACATTATCTTAGCATAGGTCATCAAGCAGTTAAAGAATTATCGAAAACGCCACACCCGCAACCATACAATATCGGGTGGATTTTCTAGGGACGAGAACTCTACATCAGCCAACAATGTTGCTTGTCCTACGTCATCAATCCCTTTAGGGATGAGGTACTGTGTGATGTTACCCCACTGTAATTTTTTGTTATTATGTTAGGATGGACATATATGTGGAAGTTTCATGCTTTTTATGAGTCTCGACCCCGTAGTCTCATTGTTACTCTAGGGGTCAGCTCTACAGGGTACCAGAGATAGTTTTAACTACTTTCTTGGTAAAAAAGTGTCACAAAGAAGTATATCATACCAAAAAGTTTAACTTCTTCGTGATTCGATCATAATGTGAACAAAAGGACATTGCGACCACCATAGCCTCATCTCAAGACCTTTTTGTCTAGTAGAAGCAGGTCGACAAGATTGTAGAAGAACACAAAGATATGTGTGCTTCACCTATGGGAGTTCCTCTGCATTTCCCAGTCTAGCCAAGATATAATTTTTATAACATTATTGACCCCCTAACCACTGAGATATCATCTCATAGAGGTGACCTACCCAATTCACTCATCTTTCATCATCTTCCCATTTAGTTTCTAGCCTAATATCCCTTCGGTCGCCCTTGTCATTTCTTAAGCCCGCGACCAAAGGGTTCAGTCACTCTTTTCAAACTTCCAAGTCGCGACCGGGTTTCTCTGTCTGTGTACTTAGGTCGCAATCGATCCTATAATCTCCCTTTTTTGGATTTGGTTTCGATGGATGAGACTTCTCTCTGATTTCTTACGGTTTAGTCTCAAGAAGGCTTCAAGTGTAAGCCTGTATATCTTATCCCATTAACCATATGGCCTTATCTCTAAATCCCTATAAGAACCAATCCACTCCCATGGGAAAAGGGGGAGAGAAATAAATAGCAAAGTTACTCTGGAATTTTGGTGGCAAGGCATGGGCAAGGAGCTTGGAAGAAAGATATCACTTCAGTTTAAACCTATAAGTTGTAATATTTCGTACTTGATTAATGGAAGATATGTTGGATGTTTCCCTGTAAACGATTTTTTATGTAAATTTATGTGTTTGTTGATAGAGGATTGATATATTTGTAGATCATGACATATTATCAAGCTTAGAAGCATCCTTTGCATGTATCTTTGTTCCTGTCTTAGATTTGGGAAGATCCTAAGAGAGCTTAGTCCCTACAGGGTAAAAAGTACCTACAACAGAATGACAACCATACTAGGGAGATTGCCTCTCATGTGTTTTTATTCCTTCTTTATATGCTTTCTTTCTGAGATTGTTACCCATTAAAATGTCATAATCTAATTGCCAGATGGTGTTATTCCCTTTCACAAGTTCAGTTGAAGAATATAATACCTTGAATATGATAGATCTCATCCCAGATCTAACTTTGTTTGGTTCCCTGAGATGGTCACGACTTCCCCATTCACACAGAGTGACCAAAGCCTTCCCGGTTGTCGTTTTCCACCTTTGCAGTAGCGACCATCCCTGCTTCCAAGCTTGTTAGGAGTGACCATATTCTTCAATCGCATTGTGTCTCTCTCTAGGTTGCGACCTGGTCACACTGTCTCCCTCTATAAGGAGTGATCGAACCCCTAATTTTTTCTTTTTGAAGAAGTTATCCTTCAAAAAACTCAGCCATACCATTTTAGGTTGTTTTCCTTCAACACTTTAGATTGGTATGAAAATTGTCTCTTTGACTTTGGGTTAGCTTGTTTGAAATTCATGCAATTATCTTATTTTGGTATCCATATCATGTGATTGATAGGTACAAACAAAATCACCTAATCTAATTCTTCCAGTCCCATAGAAAATCATTTATACCTGCATGAGAAGATTTGTTCTCGCAAAGCCTAACATTTTATTATATAAGTCTTTATTTCATTAGGTTGAATGTTTGTCGTTTCCAAAATCATTTGAGAACTTTTCAAACTTTCATTTCGACTTAAAATCTTTTGGTGTGCTATAAATTTGCATGCTTGGAATTTTCTTTCTTCCATATCTTGCATTCATTTCTGAACATGGTCAATTGAAAGCAAAGGCTGAAGAAGATTTTTTGTTTCCACTTTCATGTAATTTGAAAAAACAAAAGAAACAAAAAACATTTCATATAGAGTGCTTTAAAATATCATTGAAATAATTTGTGCTTGGTTGAAAATCTCATAAATCTTTTTGTGAGTTTGGTTGAAAAAATTGTACTTTTATCTTAAGTTGCAAGAATATATAGAAAACAGTATGCATTAGGGTTTTTTCTTTTATAAAAAGAAAGATACGCTTCTCCCTCTCGTAAATATGATTCATCGAAAAGAAAAGTTTTCAAATTTCATCCCTTTGTATCCTTTTGTAGTCGAGTTTTTTCACATCATAAGTTTCACTTCCATGCAACCTTTTGACTAAAGAACAACCTTAAAAACTAACATTCTCTAATAAAATTAACTAGACATTTTCTTCTCTAAAGAACACCAACAATAGTCTAGGTATAGAGTCTTTAGACTAAGATAAGTGAGTAAATTTTCCAATACCACAAAACAAACCACAGAATATTAAAGAGCACTTAAATCCAACTTTCGTATAGGCATAGCTAGACCCCCCTCTCACACAGGGGTTAAACACGAGGTCGCATGTGGCTGGGCAATGAAGATTACCCCTCCGAGGCTTAACCAAACATAGTGGAATGATAGTATATTGGGGATTCTTCTTGAGAATCGATTGTTTCCATTTGGCTCGGAACTTCATGAACCTCGAATCTGTTCTAGGTCCTTTGAAGCATTTTCTGGTCCTCTTGTCCTCAGTCCTATTGAGGAATTTCGGACTTGATATCTTACCCATACTGTCGGACCCGACTGTCAACTATACCCTCTTGGAGGCTGACTGTGAGTTTATGATCTTAGTTTCAATAATATTTAGGGATCTTACACAAGGTGACGGTGAAGGGGGTTATTTTTTGTACCTGCATCAGACATTGGTCAAACTCACTCAGGCTCCTTGGAGGGTGACCCACGGATAGACCATCGAGAAGATTGCACCAAGGTGTAAGTCTGTTAAGTAGGTCACCAACATAACTAATCCACCCACTTGTCCCCGTCCCTTATCACATGTCCCCACAATGTTTGATTTCATCACCAACTAGTGAGCTCATGGCGAGAAGCTTTGGTTTGTTTTTATTTATTTCTAGACTCTTTTTTAGCATGTGTTGCTTCTTTTTTTTAGTGGGATTTTGGAATTTCATTGTCATATCTCATCCTGGCCAATGAAAACTTGTGTTGGTCTCAGAGGATGCTAGGTTTTCCTCTGGTACATTACAAACTATTGCCTCCCAACTCACCTGAAGATCATCTTCGAGAGGAAAACCACTCTAAGGTCGGAAGTGTTGCTACCCTCTTGCTTGAACACCCTGAAGGAGATAACTTTAGAGAAGTTTTTGTACTACCTGCAAATCCACCCTTGACTGACTCTTCCGGTCCCCTCCTTCTTCAAGTAAACTCTGCCGAAGAACCTGAACTTGGTATCGATTACCAGCATCTAGCTCTTGTACCCTGTGAAGACGTCGTGTGTATGGAAAACCAATAGATCCATTTATCAAATGGTTACACCAAACCACCAAGGGTTTCGAGTCCATCTGACCCTATGCAAACCCCTAAACAACCTCGTGATATCCTCGCTAGAGTAGATACAATCATAGACTCTACTTTCAAACTCTTATGACCTGATCAATCACATGCTTCTTCACACACCCCTCAACCCCCCCATATCTAGTATCCCCCATATATTCCAAACTTATTTTCCCCAATCCTCCCCCATCCACTCTACACCACTACCAACTTAGTCAAACATCACCACAACCCAAACATAAAAAATTACATATGTATCATATGTTGTCCCCACCATTGTATTACCACCTTCAAGAGCAGAGCCTTTTACACCCCCCACTAAGGGGCAACCTTTGTTTACCCCATTTTTCTTAGGAGGTGATCCCAACCTATTTGGAAAACAACCTTCATCGGGAGGATTACCTCCCCAAGGAAACCAACTAATGGGTTTTTGCCAACAAATATCCATGAACCAACCTTTCACTAGGGGACAACCCTTGTACCTAGGACAAATGTCCAACCAACATCCTGTCGGGGGGCAACCCTTGACTTCTAGATCATTTTTAACATGGGTATTACCTACTATTGGGAGCCAACCATTATCTAGTTGGGGGAAGCACCCAGTTTCAAGGCCATATTCTCTCTGGGGGCACCAATAAACTGTGGGGAAACCCCCAGCTACCGAAAAATACCCATTATGAAGCCATATTGTTCCCTCTACCACTAGCCTACTATATGGCCATCCATACCCAAGAATAGATAATACCATATGGAACGAACCTCCTCAACTAGGAGGACCCCCTGGAGACCCACCCTATGGTGGAGGACCTCCTGGAAGACTACCCCACGGTGGAGGGGGACTACCCTATGGTGGAGGACCCCCTGGAGGACCACCTTATGAAGGAGGACCTCCCGGAGGACCACCTTATGTAGGAGGAACCCCCTATGGAGGTGGACCTTCTAGGGGACCACCTTATGGAGAAGGACCCCCGGAAGGATCTCCCTATGGTGGAGGACCCCTTGGAAGACCACATTATGGAGGAGGACCTCTAGAAAAATACCCATATGGAGGAGGACTACATAATCCACCTCCACAGGTCAACAAACAACTTTCATTTTTAGCAACCTTAGATTTTCCTCATCTTTCAAGGTTGACTAATGATCCCATGTGACACTCCCCTTTCTGGCCCCCCATTCCTATCAAAATCCCTTCTGATATTCCAAAGTTCAATGGAAAGCCTGGAGAAGATCCAAACAATCATGTGATGACTTTCCACCTATGGTGTTCTTCGAACTCCTTGATGGATGATTCCATCTAACTACGATTTTTCTAGTGAACTCTTATAGGAGCCACAACAAAATGGTATATAGAACTATTGCAGAACTCCTTTGACGACTTTAATTCCCTTGTTATGGAATTTTTGACACACTTCCAATTACCGATCAGATATGAAATTGGTACTGATATTTTAGCATCGTTATGCCTATCGACCTCCACCCATATCTCTGATCACATTCATGAGTGGTTACGTCGATGATGACTAATTAAATCCACAATCCCAGACCAACTATTAGTTGATTGTTTTACCTAGTCTCTTCTACCACCTATCGCTCAAGATGTCGCCATGGGAGGTGTCGTTACAGAGGAACAAGCCACATATTGCACCCAATATCTAGATTTGGTATACTCTCAGTCTGGCACGTTATATGACTTGATCCCTCATGCTCCTCTACCATCGAACGACCCAACCAAATTATCACCTGGACCCCATGTCGATGGTATGATCGTTCTTGTTTCTACTAATTCATCTGGTCAGATGACTGGGCAACACAACCCATCAAATAAATCTACCAACCTTGGTTCATCTATCCATACAAGAAATCCAACAAAGCCCCATGCACAAACCTCTGAGGTTAATTCAATGCAATCCACCACACCCAAAAAACCACAGTCATCCGGAGGAAAAAATAAGGGTATAAATAATAAAAAAAAAAAAAAAAAAAACTTATGAGCAGTCGGGCGCCAAGACACAAGAAAACAATGTTGAAGAAAAATGTAAACGAAAGGTCAAATATCCCTATATGGTTTGTAAGGAGCATCATTTTACCAAAGACTTCCCTCATCTCACCGAAATCCACCAATATATCGAACGAGGTCCATCCTATTCTACACATGCATTGTTAACAAACCCTTTTCCCCCCAACAACAACAATTGGTTGTGCAAACACAACCACCCTCACCTGGGGGAAACCCTGAGTCCTCAACCACAAATATCTTGATGGTCAAATCCATGGTGTTATCCACCAAAACAAATAATTATGACTCTTCGGAGGCCAATCCTCCATCAAAAGATCCCCCTATCCCATCACCACCCAATAGCCCTCTCACTCTCGAGAAACGAAGTACATAACCCGCTTTTCTCCCTCCAAAAGGGGTACTTCGTCAAACAACACATAAGCCTAACGCTTGAGCAGCCCAACACTATAGTATAGTGGAGGATCTTGCTCAAGCCCCATGCACCATGTCTGCATTCAAAGTATTTCAAAGTTTTCCAACCCAACGAAAAGCTTTATTAACATCCATTGGGGGAATTTATCCCTCATAGTCAAACATTATTTCTTTTAACATGGACCAAAGTGAACCCCACCTTTCACACCAACTTGCATTACAAATCATCGTTTGTTCACTTAACAAAAATGTTTTTCGAACCGTGATCGATGAAGGTGTGGCCACTTGTATTATGTCAATGACTTGTTGGAAAGCTTTAGGTTATCCACAACTTACTACATCGGAAACCATATTGAAGGCCATTGATGAACATGTTTTCAAACCTCATGGTATTTTTCCCTCCCTACCAATCAAACTGGCTGGTAAAACCGCCTCCGTCGAAGTAGAAGTAATCGATGCTAATATTGACTACAATATCCTTTTAGGTCGTACATGGTTTTATGCTATGAAGGCAGTAGTATCCTCTATCTTCTGAATTATACGCTTTCCCCACCAAGGAAATATAGTGACAATAGACCAACTTGATTATTGTACACCCAATGTGAAACTTAATCCCAACACAAATGTATCATTCATAGGCGAGTTGACACCTGAATATGAGAGTATCGGTGTAGGATTCTATCCAACCCTTATGGGAACATTCCCTTTACCCCCATATGATATCTCTCAAATAGATTTGATCAATATGATCTCTTCCTTTTGTGGTAAATCCCTTGGTTCTTTCGACCCTTGGGTAATTCCTCACTCTTCCGATGTCAAATCTTTCGGACTTACCATGCCTCTATCCCCAGCTAAATTATCACATTCAACTATCCAGACAACAAATGAATCTACTAACACTAATTCTAAACTCCTACTGGATGAGGAGCCAGATTAGTTTTCCTCTCCTTACTGGGTTACCGTGGAACATCTCAAGGATGAATTCCTAGATTTCATATTCCCATCTGATGAAGCTATAATGGAAGTCATGTCTCTTCAAGATCAATCCTGGGAGGACCATCACTACCGATCCTCTTTCCTTCCCAATAATGAGAAAAAAGAAACAGATATTCAAACCCTCATTTCTACTGATACCCAAGACCCATCCTTGTTACCTTCCACGTCATAATCCCCCCCATCAAAAGGAAACTTGGGAAATATTTCTAAGACTATCTCAGTTGATATTTCAGTTAAACCTAGGATCACTGAACACATCCAGATAGGTGCAGATTTCTCTCCCAAATAGATTTAATGTTACACTTCCCTTTTTGAAGAGTTATGCAATATTTTTGCCTGGTCATATGAAGAAACGTCAGGTATCGACCCACAGATCATTGCTCATGAAATTAAGACATATCATGGAGCTCGCCCCATTCAGTAATGGCTCCATCCAGTTCACCCAAGAAATTCTGCAACAATCAAGACTGAAGTTCAAAAATTATTGAATGTTGGTTTTATCTATCCCTTTCCCCTTACAGAATGGGTCTCCAATATTGTACCCGTCACCAAGAAACAAAGCACGATTCGAATATGTGTGGATTATAGGGACCTTAACAAGGATTGTCCTAAGGAAAATTTTCCCACCCCCTTCATCAATCATATTATCGATTATTGTTTCAGATGGTCTTCTCATTCATGGATGACTTCTCTGGCTATAATCAAATTGAAATCATATCGGAAGACCACCACAAAACCTCCTTTATATGTCTGTGGGGCACTTTCGCCTATCGAAAGTTACCCTTTGGTCTAAAAAATGTTGGTGCTACTTTCCAATGGGCCATGTCTTATTCTTTCCACAACATTAAACACATCATGAAGCCTTATCTAGATGACCTACCCGCTAGATCTCCTAAGTGACAAGATCATATCGATCATCTATGACAAATATTTATTCGTCGTCGATATTACAACATTTGTCTCAACCCACACAAATGTATATTTGTTGTGGAATCTGGTGTCTCCTTGGATTTATTGTTTCCAGGTTTAGGATCTGAGTGGATCCCCTTAAAGTAGAGGCCATTATCAATTTGCCTCCCCCTGTTACTATTAACCATCTTCAGAAATTGCAAGGACAAGAAAATTTCTTAAGACAATTCATCGTCAACTACGCAGATATTACTAAGGGTTTCATGCGATTACTTAAAAAAGGTGTCCCATTCATTTGGGATGAACAAGCTCAATGCTCTTTTGATTGACTAAAGCACATTCTTACATCCACTTCGCTATTGAAACCCCCAAATTATAATCAATATTTTACCTTGTATCTCGTGACATTTGGTACTACTATCAGAATAGTCTTAGTCCAAACTAATGAAGACAATAATGAACATGTTATGTATTACCTCAGTAAGTCTTAGTGGGCGTTGAAATTCATTATCCTTATGTCGAGAAGTTGGCCCTGGCAGCAGTTTTCGTTGTCCAACGATTACGACATTACATTCTTCTTCGAACTACTACCGTTATATCTAACGCCAATCCTATGCAATATATCTTATCACGTCAGATATTTGTAGGTTGTTACTCGAAATGGATTGTCTTATTACATGAATTTGACCTCGATTTCTCTACCCCCAAGTCCAAAAAATCCCTATTCTTTGCAGAATTAATGATTGATCTCCCCCGATTCATTGACGAATCAGTGGTCCAAGATTCATTACCAGATGAATCTTTGTTCCCCATTGACTCTCCTAACCCCTGGTATGGAGATATCCTCATTTATATCCAGACCTAATGCTTCCACCCTCAAATGTCCAAATACTATCATCGCACACGCCATCAATCCCGCCACTACCTTATTGTCGGTGATACACTTTTACGTCGTGGAGTAGATATGGTGTTACGCCGATGTGTCATCCACTCGGAAGAAGAGAAATTTCTTAATGAATACCACACAGGAGCATATGGTGGCCATCTTTTTGGGTTATCCACTACCGAGAAAATCTTACACGTAGGGTATTTCTGGCCCACAATCTTTAAATATTTCATGAATGCAGTCCAAAAATACCACCCATGCCAATTTTTTTCTAAGAAAATGCGTACACATCCCACTCCCCTACATCCCATTGTTTCATTTGTCCCCTTTTCTAAATGGGGAAACAATTTTACTACATGTAAACCCCCTTCTATTGCCGGTCATAATTACATAATTGTGGCCATTGACTATTTCACCAAATGGGCAGAAGCCCTGCCTACATATTATAATGGCACCAAATCTGCAACATTATTCGTATTCAATCATATTATATAAATATTTGATGTTCCCAAGTCTATTGTGATCGATCACATATCACATTTTGTAACAACATGATGATTGAGCTATATACCCTTTTGAATTTTGACCAAGAGCACTCTTCTCCTTACTATCCACAATCAAATGGTCAGGTTGAGTCCATTAACAAGGTACTCAAAACTATGTTCCAAAGGATGATTGGAAAGCACAAATCCAATTGGAATATAATGTTATTCTCATCCTTATGGGCATACCTAACCTCTACCAAGACCTCCACGGGATTCACACCCTTTCAACTTGTCTATGGCTTAGAGGTAGTACTACCCATTGAATGTGAAATCCCCTCACTTAAGCTAGTTGTCGAACTCTTGCCCCATACCTTCGCTAAAGAAGAATGATTACTATACTTATCTCACCTTGATGAGCAACATCGTGAGGCCATCATGGCTAACAAAGCCCACTAAAAGCAAGTAAAGTCACAATATGATCAAAAAATTTGTCCACAAACTTTTTCAGAAGGTGACTTGGTGTTGATCTATGATCAAGACCATGATAAAATAGGCATAGGAAAATTAGAACCTCTATGGCATGGGCCCTATGTTTTCAAATGTGCTCTTCAAAATGGAGCCTATGAGTTAGCTGATTACGAAGGAAATATTCTCTCGGAGCCCCGGAATGGGCTTTACTTGAAAAAGTACTATGCATAAGCCCCGCACTATCTAGTTCTTTTGTACCATATGTATTATAGTATTATATGGTTGTCTTTGTTTTCCTTTTATGTGATAGTCTTTGTCAATTTGCTTATCCTACTTAAATGCTTGAGATGCAGATGCCATCATTCCCCTTACCCTATTATGGATATGTGAATGGAGCTAGTCACACCTCCCAGAATATCACTTTCATTGCTTGGGTGATACTTTCACCCACAAACAAAATAGTCAGCTCCGGGGGAATCTATATAGGACCTGCAACAAACAATGTTGTCGAATACAATGTCGTCATTGAACTTCTGACCGAAGCATCTTCTTTGGGAATACGTCACCTGATAGTATGCCTAGATTTTGAGCTCATCGTTTCACACCTCAATGCGACCTACTATATTCGACATCCTCTCCTTTTTCAGAAATATTTAAGGGTACGACTCTTGGAATGATTATTTAATTTTATCACTTATGAACATATACCAAGACAATTCAATTTCTTAGCTAACTCACTAGCAAATTTTGTGTTGAATTGGCATCTACTTCATTAAAAAGAATTATATTATACAAACATTGTATAAACCATTTCATCACATATATATAAGCCTAAATCACAAAGCCATATATCCATATATATAAAAAGTGTGTCCAAAAAACTCCAAAATCGGTATAACATAACAAAATTGGGCTTTCCACCCATATATCCATAACATAAAAAGCACCAAAAGTCCATCATACTAAAAAACACTAATCATCTCGAGGAGCCCTATGGTCATTATAACAAATGATTTCTCGCGTGAACTTCCGCATAAGGTTCCCAAACCGGTTCCCCACACCTACAACACTCCTCTACATATGCAAAGGTATATCATCCATATGTGGCACCAGAATTCCCACAGTCAAACGATCGAGGTTCTCCTTGAGATCCTCTAAGAGCTCTGCATCAACTCTCCCACCATGCGGTCATCTCCCAATCCTGAGTTGTTCACCTCACCTAGTCAATGACGACATCCCTGCTAGATGTACTAGCGCACAATCTGTCCATCACAAATTTTTGTTATGTTACACACAAAAACATTTATATATCATAAAATCAAAAAAACATTAAAAATAATATATATATATATATATATACACTAAATTTTGTATCTTTTTTACCGAACTCATCACTAAACCTTTTCCCCTCGGGAAGAACCATATCTACATCGTCATGGTAATCCATGCCATCATATGCATAATCATCTATCACCACTATCTGGCGATCCCAATATGGAAAAAAATTGGCATCAAACTCGAATTGGTTTCCCCCCCCCCCAAGTCAGGACAACAGATCCATCCATTTCTTCATAGTTGGATCTATATATGCAGCATCTTCCACCACATCCCATGGTCGCGATGAAGGCACCTGCTCAAAAAAGAAAGATAGAAAAATGGATCCATAAAAAAAATTCTTTTGTCGACCCAACTTACACTTGGTCAACTAGTCCTTCATATTCACCAACACTACAACACACCAGTTATATACTTTAGGGGACAAACTCATCATGGAAGAATATAATTGGCTCCTCAAAGCCAAGTGCAGCCCAGTACTCCATGTTTCCCATGTAATGGTGAATAACACGGTATGTAGGGTCAAATCCACTACCTGACTAATAGGTAGCTTATTGTTTCTCTTTTGTGTACCTACGTGACAGTAACGGGCCACATAGTCATCCACCCGATATGCACCACCCCTCTTGCCACCTACCAAGACTACGGTGGCACCACGATGAGACAATCCCATAAGAAAATAGATATCCTCAACCTCCAAGGTTAATATCTGGTCTCGTACCACAAAGTGTTGTTGATCTACATCCCACATATCAACCAACGTTTGTAACATCAATGGTTGTGCTCCAGGGATGATTTTAGGGGCTAAATTTCGCTCATGGGCTAATTTTCCATGGTTTTTCCAAAAACGAGATTCGCTATTTTAAAAATGATTCGCCCAAATTCTATAGGATAAAATTATTTTACCTTAAAAATCGCCAAAATTTATAAAAAACTATATAAAATCCTTAGAAATTTGAATATTTAACAAAAATATCGCCAATCATTTATAGTTGGCATATGAAGGATTAGTAATATTCGCCAAGGTTTATACATTTTAAAATAAATTTCCATCCTTAAAATCATCTCGGTTGTGCTCGCATTTTCTGACATAGGAAGAACTTCAGTAACCCACAATTCCTTAAAAAATATAAAGTCAGAGGATCCTCTAACACAACATTACCATTCTCTTGATGTTCATGTTCTCTCCACTCTAACATCGTTTCTTACACTTGCCACAAACACCAATTTTTTTAGAACCCATTTATATACAATACTCATAAAAAAAATTGCAAAAAATTGTAAAATATACACTCGGTCGCGACTTTCCTGAGCAAACATGGCGACCAGTCGCAACCTATTTTGGTCGATAGAGCGACCGATCATGGCCATGCTAGTCGGTCTCCCTCAACTCTACTATGGTAGTGACCAATCGCGATTTCCTCCTTCACACAAGCGACCAAACCATTCGATCTCTCCCTACAAAGAGGTTAGTCGCGATCACACAGACTCACAAATTTTTTAATCATGCCACGAATAAATAAATGCATAAAAACAAAAATGCCAGATGGGTTTTGTAATATGAGGTCCAACCTGTTGTTTGTTGGCTGAAAGGTACACTATTTGTGGTTCCACGCTCCATAATCACTTCTTCATATTTGCACAAGAAAAGGTCTCTCCAAAGTTTCACCAAGGTAAATGGGTAAAGTGAGGTAAAAAACCCTATTTTTTAACCACATATAGCTTCATTTTAACCCTATTCACACTATAAAATATCTCTTTTTCTTCATTTTTAGCTATTTATCATTTTCTTTGCTCATGGAACCATACTCTAATTGTATCTTTGTTAGGAACACTATCGACATAAGCTATGGAACCATTATATGGAGTCTCTTTTAAGCTCTTTTTTGACTCCTTGCAACAAGAAAAGATCATCGAGTATGCTTGTCTTTTCACACTCGTATCATGGATTTGAAGATACATCCACCTAGTGTAAGTTTACCCCTTTTTCGTGCCAGACGAACTATTTATGAAAAAGGAACACCCTATCCCCTCTGGTTAGGAGAGTTCTCCTTCACATTGTTTTAAAAATTTTTGGGCCCAGGGGACTAAAATTTACGATAAAAGTACCCCCCTGGAGTCTTATTTAAGTTTTTTAGACTCCCTAAAATTGAAAACACCAGCGAGCACAAACCTACCTATGCTCGACAAAAATCCACAAGTAATTATATAGATTTTTCTTTATGACCTTTCCAAACTCTTTAAATAAGAAAAGGCCATCGAGTTTTCCTTCTTTGGACTCATTAAAATTTACATTGAAGGACCCATTCATGGGACTGAACCCATCCTTCCTCAGGTTCGTTAATAATGTGTTGAGGGGCTTATCTTCAGATGAGCTATAACGAGCATTTGTTATCCTACTCTAGCTTGTAAAATTAGAAAGAGGTACTCACCGATCATGGTGTGGAATTTTTAGAGGGTTTTTCCAACTTCTTGTCTTCGTTAACTGGCATCTTTCATTATTTTCTATCGCCCTTTAACAACACACATGTTTTATCACCTCATACAACAGTTGGGTTATCCATTTTTCTCTCATTTGACCACCATTCCCATCGTTGTGTCACGTTCCCCTCACCAGTCCATGAAAAATTATTATGGTCTTCACTTGAGTTAATGTTGTCGAGTCAAGCCATTTGTCATGCACAATTTTTCAAGGGAAGTCCTACATCCATCAGTCACCTTCCCTCCATTTATGCTTGTTTATTGCCACCATCCATGTGTCAGTCATGCTCCACTATTACCATCCATATTTCCTTGTTTCACGTCGATTGATGGGGGATACATCAAGGCCCTCCTTCGACGAATTTCATCCTGTTGACTTCAACAAATTATCAAGGATTGAAATCTAGAAACCCTTCAGTACCCTAGGACTTGCAGACATTAGTGGCATGCCTCCTTGCATTTCAACAATGGGTTTTTCATCATTGACTCATGTCGGATGAATCTACGAGTGTTCGACGTCAACTCCTTTATTCACACTTCATATATTGTACTCAGTTTCTTGGGTTCCATCATCATCATCGGTGGATTCCCTCATGTCTGTTAATGGTATACACTAATGGTCGGTAATTAGACAATCTCTACCATGCTCAACATCAGCTCATTTATTCACATGTTGTAGATTCATATCATTTGGATTATGGACGAAGACCTTGGGACAGATCACCCTCCTGTTAGACCACATTCTTTCCCAAGCTGTGATGGAGAATATTCATGAACACTTCCTTGATTGCTCAATTATTGAGTCATATTACTTCTTTGTGTGACGTCACATAAATCCACATTTGTACTTGGTCATGGCTATTTTTTCACTTGCATCTTTCATGGATCCACAGTGTATATTTTTGTGACCATGAATCGAGTCATGTTTGTTTTCTGATGGATCCACAATGTATATTTTTGTGGCCATGAATCGATTCATGTTTGTTTTCTGATGGATCCACATAGTACTTTTTTGTGGCCATCACTTGTGTCATGCATAGATTCGTAGTGTATTTATGGCGGCTATGATACCATCTATCTTACCGAGTATGGGAATGCCCGCCTAGGGAATCTTTTTGCAGGATTGGCAATGCTTTTCTCCAATCTCTTTGCCCACAAATCTATGCCTTTTATTGGTAAAGTATTTCAGCCATCAGACACCTCCTCTAACCTCACACTTTAGGGGGCATTTGTTATAGCATTATTAACCCCCTAACCACTGAGATATCATCTCCTAGAGGTCACCTACCCTATTCACTCATATTTAATCATCTTCCCATTGAGTTTATATCTTAATCTTCCTTCGGTCGCCCTTGTCATTTCTCAATCCTGCAACCAAAGGGTTCAGTCACTCTTTTCAGACTTCCAAGTCATGACCGGGTCACTCTGTCTGTGTACTTAGGTTGTGACCAATCCTGGAAGCTCCCTTTTTTGGATTTGTTTGCGATGGATGAGACCTCTCTCCAATTTCTCGAGGTTTAGTCTTGAGAAGGCTTCCAGTATAAGCCTATAGATCGTATCCCATTAACCATTTGGCCTTATCTCTAAATCATTATAAGAACCAATCCATTCCCATGGGAAAAGGGGGAGAGAAAGAACTAGCAAAGTTACTCTGGCATTTTGGTGGCAAGGCATGGGAAAGAATCTTGGAAGAAAGATATGTCTTCAGTTTACACCTCTAAGTTGTAATATTTCTTACTTGATTAATGGAAGATATGTTGTATGTTTCCCTCTAAACGACTGTTTATGTAAATTTGTGTGTTTGTTGATAGAGGATTGATATATTTGTAGATCATGACATATTATCAAGCTTAGAAGCATCCTTTGCTCGTATCTTTGTTCATGTCTTGGGTTTAGGAAGATCCTAAGGGAGCTCAGCTCCTACAGGGTACAAAATCCCTACAACAATAACATAGCCATTCATAGCTCTATTGGCTATAACTCTTGTCAGGCATGCTTGGGGTTCCAACCATTGGCCCCCATTGATATAGCTTTTCATGTTGCATCTTCACCAACAGAGTTCTCCCACACTTAGACCAAGGCAGATCATGCAGCTAGATTGGTTGAACAGATCCAAACCCTCCAACAATAGGTTCATGACACCCCTCAACTAGTTAATTCCAATTACAAGTAGGACAACTTCTCCAACAAGGAAAGTGACTCACCAAGGTTTAGATTCAGCAAAAGATTTCCCATCTCTCATGGGAACTTGACGCAATGGGAACCATTACTTCCTAAGGGGGGAGGCAAAATCTAGGTGGATATTGGTGGCCGCCCACCTATTCCACTAGCTCAAAACATGGTTTTCCACCTTGGCAGTTTTTCAGGTCCTGAACTTTTAGGGTCATTTTGAGGCCCTAAATGATGTATTTTTTATGTTGTGGGGCCTAGGAGATAGCCAAATACTTTGATTATGTCTCAGTCAAAATGTTTTCTTCTCGGATAGACCTTTCCAATGAACTATTATGTGCCCCAAATGGAGATCGTATGCAAAAGTTACGCCCTCGGGAAGTTGACATATCAACTACCTCCATCTGGGCCCACAAACCTTTTGGTGTTTAGGGTTTTCTCATTTATGTTTTATGTTAAAAAGTCCTTTGAAGCCTCATTGTACTCATATTCTTGTGAATGAGTGTATCTATCACATATCTTCTCAGAGATAAGTTTCCACCATTCTAGTGAGTTCATTCACTCTGTATTTTTACACTTTTTGTACATTTCTTTCATTAATAGAAATTGTGTATTATTGTATCTTTGTGTTTCTTGCAATATATACGTGTATTTCCTTATTATACCTTCACCTTCATTTCGTTCTCAAAATAATGTGGATCAATTTGTGACTCAAGGATTTACAATACTGGAAACGTTGGTTAGTTTCAATGATTGTTACAAATGGATGAAGCTTCCAACATTTAGGGACAGTATTGGTTGTCGTATTTGTACATTTTTGGAGAGATTGATCATTGATGTGATGTTGGTGTGATTCTAAGCTATTGGTGATATTGTGCAATCATACTTCATACCTGATCTTGGAGAATGGGTATTTCATGTTGTCTTCTCCATATGAGTATTATTTTCTTGAATCATTGGCATTGAATAAGGGTGTGGAAGACCTTACTTGGAGATAGGTTTCAAAATATTGGTAGTGAAATCACTAATTGATTCCAAACTTCAATTGATGGGAGTAGTAATGAGTACCAATGATGGATTTGTTGGATACTTTTATGCAAAGGGAGTTTCCAATGATGATACTCTTGCTTCAGGTTTTTCTTAATCTGAGGGAGGACCTACTCTTGTTGATATTGTTGCTTCAGTTGCCATAGGTTTTGAGGTGTACGCAAAGAGGGATTATTTTTCTCATAGCTTGATGATAACCCTATATTTGGTTTTTATTACTCTTACCATGAGATTGGTATTTCAAGATCGATGAGCTGAAATGAATGTAGATTTTTATCTCATTCTCTAATAGATTTGATCAACTCGTCTTGGTCGTGTTGGAGATGTGACTGTCTTTGCAAGATGTTCTAGAAATATTTTGATATGGTGCCAAAATATTTTTTCCCATGATGATGACTTTAGGGATGTTCGAGTTTGATAGGTTACTTTTGATGTCTTCCTTATTCTGGATTGATTTCAGAATTTAGCAAGAAACAATGATCCAAGGTTATGTTCCTTCCATTTCATAGATGGCCATTGTTCTTTTAGAGCCCCTAGTAGAGGGGAATATGGTGTATTCTTCTTGTATGTTCAACATCTCGAGGGAAAGTTGTAGATTACTTAGAGAATGACACACTTTTGTGAGCAGTGATTTCTTGGATGTTGAGGCATGTGGACCTCTACTTGAGTGTATTAATCTTGTAGAGTAAGTGTGATGTTCTAACAAGATGGAGGAGTATTCTTGCATATTTGTGAAGGCATTGGAGTTATGGGTTGTAGATTTAGAGGGAGTTGATTGGTGTTATAGAAAACAATTTTCTTGTAAAGAGGGAGTATTAGTTTTTTAGGTTACTCCAAAAGTGTTTTCACCTTCCTTCTCCTATCCCCTTGGCAATGCTTCATGGACATATGGATGGCTCAATTTGAGTGGATGCTTGACCTTGGTTGAAGTCATGGAATAGTACCCTTACCTAAGAGGTTTTTATCTTAATCGACATGGTGAATAACCCGTTAGGTGCACATAATGGGGGAGTCAGTTGCTCAATAAAGGGAAGTACCTAACTAGGAGGAGAGTTGGGCACTTGGAGGAGGGAACTTATTCGTTGAAGCTTGGTACCATGTGATAAATAACTTGGAGGTTGGACATTTGAATTGAGGATACTTGGGTTGAGCAGCATATTTCATGGAGGTTGGTGATGGACATAGACATGTATGTTGAGGAGGAGCATTGGAGAATTGTGACCACATTGGCACAAACAAGAGTAGCATTGGACACATGAGAGGACATGTGGCACATAGTTAGAGGAGTGAATTTCATGAGGAAACTTGGATAGTGGATCACCATTGAAGAGGGAACAATGAACTAATAGCTTGTTGGAGAGTACGCCATCTTTGAGGAAGGGTATTGAGCCCAAGGAGATCATAATTGGAGGGTGTTTCACTTTGGGGGTTGGATATACCCTATTTTGGTAGTAGATGTATATCCTTGTAATGTATTGGACACCACATGGAGATTACCTTTTGGTTACTTGTATGGACTTGTGTCCTTATTTTATGTTATCCTTCCTCACCTACTTTATATATGAAGGGAAGAGAGAGTTTTTCAATTCATTATCATTTTTACTTTATTGTTTGTATTGTCTTATAGAAGTATTGTAGGGAGAAAGAAATTAAGTTCCATGAGTAAACCCTTGAGAAGACAAGGGGAGAGAGAGACATCTTGAATGTTCATGGAGAGATTACTCTTGTGTGATGTTAGGGTTTTCTCTTGTGATGCTAAGGTTTATGCCATGCATGTAAACCCTAGATAAGAGCATGATGTTGGGGATGGTGATGATTATTATGGCTCTTGTTGTAGCTCTAGGATTTCTACCCTAGAAGAAGACATGGAGAGTGGAGCTAATGCCTTGCATGATTTTGGGTTTTTGTTCTTTTGGGAATTGAGGTGAGGGAAAGATCATGGAGAGACGAGCTCAATGAGTCTTGAGCTTGGTTTGATAACTTACTAGTAGAAGACTCAATTAGTGTATCCTTGATGTTCCATGGGGGTCTTGGTGCTCGTGTTGATGCAAGAGTTGAATACCTAAGGTTTGAGGACTCAACCCTAAGATGGACATGTAGATTTCGAGGCTAATGTTAGATTTGTATTGCCATGTAATTGTGTGATGCAACATGGATAGGGTTTGACAACCCTAAGGAAGATAGCAGTGTTAGTGTGGAGAGCTTTTATGATACAAGCTTGGTGTTGGAGCCAATTATCTTCATCCTTTCACTAAATACTATAATCATGTGTTTTCTCTCCTAACTAGAATCTTAGGATATCATGGATGTCATCAAATTGGAGGCTTCTTCCTTGTGTATTTTCATATGGTGGCTAAATCGAAGTTTCATTTGTCTCTCATAACAAACTAGAGATCCTTCAAGATTTTTTCCAATCAAAAAAATATTTTCTCAAGGGTGACTTCTACTCACACTTTTAGCATTTTGGCCATCTTTGGGCCATGTTGTCATGTTTTATCTCCTTATTAATGTCAATTTGATCTCATCTCACATCCTTGACCTTATATTGGCCTCTTTTGTACACCATTAATCATCCATGTTGGCAGCCTCACCTCATGTTGGAAGCCTCACTTATTATTCAAAGCTTGCACCTCCATTGATATATACAATTCATGACACTAATGGTTTAGTTTCAATTAAATTCACATATTGTATCTTTTCAAGTGTGAATCGACTTAGAATAGATTACCAAGTTGAGCTAATTGAATTTCCCTAAATTTTCACTAATACATTATATGATTAAGTGTTCTTTAACATATTATACATGTATATTAAATTTGTCAAAAGAACCAAGAGTTAGTGTACACCGAGCTTGCACATGTGACTAGTGTGGCAGTGTGCATCACTAATGGAAATCATGATTTGGCTTTCCACTTGGTGCCTAAGACATGGATTTTGATTGGGTGGCTAATGTGACAATGTGCCTCACTAATGGCAATCATGATTTGGCTTTCCCACTTGGTACTTAACACATGGGTTTTGATTGGGTGGCTAGTGTCACAATGTGCCTCACTATTATCCAAAGTTATTTGGTTTCCTACTTGGAGTTTGTGATTTAAATGTATTTACAAATTAGGACATAATTTAGTAGAGACTAAACTTTTCCTATCCAAAGGTCTGGTTGCTACAATGATGATTGTATGTTGATGCTTTCTTACAATTAGTATGAAGAAACTATTGCATAGAGGTAAGTCATATATTTCCATACATATTTGGAAAGATTCATTTACAACAAACATTGATAGCAACAATGATGGTTGTATGTTGATGCTTTCTTACAATTAGTATGAAGAAACTATTGCATAGAAGTAAGTCATATATTTCCATACATATTTGGAAAGATTCATTTACAACAAACATTGATAGAAATAAAGTAAAATAGGAAATCACTTTATTAAATAAGAAAGAACACGTACACAAATCCCTTGTGTTGTATATTTAAATTTGTAGAAGAATGTAATAAAGGAACATCTCTCATTTGCACTTATTTGTCTTCTACATTGGTCTCTCCCATTTGTACTTATTTGTCTTCTACATTGGTGCCTCCCATTTGCACCTATTTACCTTCTACATTGTTGTTTCCCATTTGCACCTATTTAACTTCTACATTGTTGTCTCCCATTTGCACCTATTTACCTTTTTCATTACATTAGTGCTTCTTTCTTGACATTTTGCACTCTTTGTTATTTTAACCTCAATGTCTCCCAAATTACAATTGCCTAAGACTTCTTAGAAGTAGTGTTCTACTTGTATAAAACTTTGATTCATACACTGTGAAATTGTAATATGATATGAAATTTTGGTTCATACTAAATGAAATTGTGATTTGAAATTTTTTATTGTCTATTTTAATATTTCGAACCATGTTTATCACATTTGTTAAGATTAACAAAACTTATGCAACATAAAAAGAAAAAAACACAATTTAAATGGACAAAATATATTCCATTTTCAATGTTTTATAGAATATTATAATAGAAGTTACTTCAATGAAAAAATTCTAAAATCAAATCAAATCTACAAACAATGGATGAACTTTTTTGTGACAGGAGAAAAAAACCCATAAGAGTTATAATCAAACAATGGATGAACATTTTTGTGACGAGGAAAAAACCCGTAAGATTGTTATAATCAATCATATGAATTCTCATTATTCAATATTCATGAAGCCATTGAGTTGCATATATGAATCTTAAATTAAAAAATGATCGGATTTCTGAGACTGTTAGTTTGGGAGACCATTTAACTCTGTCCTTTTTGTTTGCACTTGGACCGTAGCACTGGTATTTCCATAGTCAACGCTCCTTTTCAACATAAAAACACAAATAGTCAACGCTCCTTTTCAACATAAAAACACATATTCCAATATTACAGTTATACCTTGGAGACAATATTACAGTTATACCTTCGARAGAAGGAAGACATAATTAAATTAATTGACAAAAATGTGAGAATATAGGACTGGTATTTCCATAATCAACGCTCCTTTTCAACACAAAAACAGAAATAGTCAACGCTCCTTTTCAACACAAAAACACATATTCCAATATTACAGTTATACCTTGGAGACAATATTACAGTTATACCTTCGAGAGAAGGAAGACATAATTAGATTAATTGACAAAAATGTGAGAATATAGAGAAATAATGTTGGTTGGGCTGCATACTCAGTTTTTGGTCTGCATACCCTAGCATTTTTTTATAAAAGTCATAAATAAGTAAGGAACTTTTTATGTCCAAAAACAACAACTAATAATAATAATTGAGAGGGGAAGGGGAGGGTAAAACCTACCCAGTCATCCCATCCTTGTGGTACAATGATGTTGGCTATGTAAGTGTAAGCGAAGATGACACGAGAATATGCACACCATGCTCGACCTAAGAAAACTTGCCCTGTCCCAGTGATTTAGCAGGCAATGAAAACAAAACCACTATTTTCCCTGGGCTGGTTCAGTGATTTAGCAGGCAATGAAAACAAAACCACTATTTTCCCTGGGCTGGTTCAGTGATTTAGCAGGCAATGAAAACAAAACCACTATTTTCCCTGGCCTGGTTCGGTTTTGTGCAGTTATGGATCCTGACAAATATCCTCCCCTGTCCGCAACCGCAGCAACGGCATATAGTTCACATCCCTGCATATATGTCAAAACTTTTCATCTTTGGACAATGAACAATAAACTAGCACATACCCATCTAAACCCAAGTCAGGTTTGACATACTTCATACAAGGTGAGGCTGTTGCTTCTTTACACTAAACCACCTCATTCTATCTAAGACAGTATTCTAACTTGACAAACTTTCTAAAAGAAGAAAAGGCTGTATCTACTATTTTTTGTCATTATTATTCAGCAAAAACATGTCTGCACGGTTGTGATGTAGCAATAAATTGGTGGGAGTTCGCCACAATAAGCCTGGGTTTCATTTTGAGCACATCTTTTACATAGAATCTGCGTAAGAATGGCCATATTAACATGTCCCAAGAGTTTTGATCTTGGAAAAGTTAGGGGATTTCTATTAGAAAAGAACACAAAATATACCTTATATGTGGACTACCCGTGGCCAAAGATGACTTCATTGGAGCTTTCAATGTAACAGTTCCTGAAGTAATGTCTCCCTTGGTAATCAAAGAGTGTGTCCTGCGCTCCATAAAACCCACACTGATAGAAGGAAGTCATGTCTCCTGCCAGTAGAGCAGCCACTACCTGTTTGCCATTGGCTCCGGGCGGCGCTGGAGGGGCAGTATTTTGTAAATTCCAGCAAAACAGAAGAGATCATGACATTGAAAAACGCAAACACAAACTAAACCATATCATCATAGAAACAGCTTTCAGATTTAACACATTAATTGTAATTACCCTGAAGCCTATACCTTTGGCAATAAAATTGGGGGCAAAGGATGAGAAAGCAGCACTGTCAGCAGTACTCCCGTCTGCATCAGCAGCTAAATCCCACAATATGACATAGCTTTCTCTTCCAGTTCCCTGAAACATAATGTTTGGTTTGTTGCAGGGTATTACCACCTTATCTCTGTCAATATTCAAGAAATGTATGGTTAAAGACCTTTTCTAAATGTGAAAGTCCCTCAATCAATCAATGAAGTAAAATATAATATTTTTATATGTAGTCAGGATACCCTGTAGGTAAAATATAATATTTTCATTTATGTTCAAGTCACTCTGTAGGACCTCTGGAATAGAGTAAAAAATTATAACAAAATTTGTTCAACAAATTTCTTGCCATTTATCTCAAGACTATCTCTGCTACACAACAAGTTACAATAAAAAAATTTCAATAAATTTCTTGCCATTTACCTCAAGACCGTCCCTACTAAACTTTTGAAATACTCTTAATATAACCATCTATTCTATTCCTATATAAATAATTAAAATGTTTGTTGTATAAACTATTCAAATTTTCATATTTTCTGGTCATACCTCATCTTCGGCTTCTGCTTGTAATGAAAGATTACAGATATATAAATACCTGTAAACTCCAGAATTGATTTGAATATAAACCCACTTCGAATTATCGACACGAACAACAACCACTGCAGCCTGCACTGTCTTAAAGTCCCCATGGCCCGAACTATCGACCACCATGTAATTGGACACAGCTATCTTCGATTCTAATAGTAACTCGCTGCCATCGGATCTCTGTCTCTGTCTTGAAGCTGTCCTGTGTAACCATTTTTCAAAATCGCTTTGGTCAAAACTATCTAACCCCATCACAGTTATCTGTAAATTGAGGCTACATTGTAATAGATGGAGCAATGCAATCATAAAAAGGCATGAGCGACGCATTTAAATCTGTGAATAGCAGAGAAGTTTAGTAACAGAAAGGAACGAAATGGACAGAAAAGAAAAACGCTCGCAGGAAGAGCTACAAGGCCCTTTTCATTTTCAAGATCCGAAACAATTCAGGTGTATACAACATCTCCTAAGATTTGCCACTTCAACCAGGTAATAACCATGTTGTTTTCATCTTTTCACGCTTAGGTGTCTTCAATGATCTAAGTGTACAGGTCTTTACAGTTAATCATATTATTACTTAATGATTTGAACGTCCATTATCAACGTTTCCCGACCCAGCAGCCGCATAACACCCTGCCATGTCCAGATCTCGAAGCTTTGCAAGGCCATGAAGCCCCATTATTTTCATTAATGCACAACAATCCTTCAAGTTTAGTGATGTCAGTGTTGTCGGCAATGCTCCAACCTCCACTAGATGATCACAGCCTGCAAGATCGAGCGATTCAAGGACCGGACAAACACCTTCGCCAAATGATATTTCAGTTACTCTCGTCATAGACAGCTTTAAGGATTTGAGTCGAACCATGCACTTGTCAATAGAAGAGTCCAACAATCTGCGGCCTCCTTGAACCTTCTCCACACTGGCAAATGGCAGTACAGTGATCGGGCATTCCTGTAAATTCAAATCTTCAAGATTGTTCAACTCCGTGACACCCAGACCGGGCAGCTCCTCTATTTCTTTACACCCGCTCATGTCCAGAGATCGAAGCTTTGCAAGGCCACGAAGCCCCGTTATTTTCTTTAGTGCACAACAACCCGTCAATTTCAGTGATGTTAGGGTTGTCGGCAATGCTCCAACCTCCACTAGATGATCACAGCCTGCAAGATCGAGAGATTCAAGGACCGGGCAAACACCTTCGCCAAATGATATTTCAGTTATTCTCGTCATAGACAGCTTTAAGGATTTGAGTCGAACCATGCACTTGTCAATAGAAGAGTCCAACAATCTGCGGCCTCCTTGAACCTTCTCCACACTGGCAAATGGCAGTACAGTGATCGGGCATTCCTGTAAATTCAAATCTTCAAGATTGTTCAACTCCGTGACACCCAGACCGGGCAGCTCCTCTATTTCTTTACACCCGCTCATGTCCAGAGATCGAAGCTTTGCAAGGCCACGAAGCCCCGTTATTTTCTTTAGTGCACAACAACCCGTCAATTTCAGTGATGTTAGTGTTTTGGGCAACACTTCAACCTCCACTAGATCATAACAACCTGCAAGATCGAGCGATTCAAGGACTGGGCAAACACCTTCGCCAAATGATATTTCAACTATTCTCGTCATAGACAGTTTTAAGGATTTGAGTCGAACCATGCACTTGTCAATAGAAGAGTCCAACCATATGCGGCCTCCTTCAACCTTCTCCACACTGGTAAATGGCAGAACACTAATCGGACATTCCTGCAAATTCAAATCTTCCAGATTGTTCAACTCTCTGACACCCAGACCTGGCAGCTCCTCTATTTCTTTACACCCGCTCATGTCCATAGATCGAAGCTTTTCAAGGCCACGAAGCCCCGTTATTTTCTTTAATGCACAACAACCCGTCAATTTTAGTGATATTAGGGTTGTCGGCAATGCTCCAACATCCACTAGATCATCACAATCTTCAAGATCGAGAGATTCAAGGACTGGGCAAACACCTTCGCCAAATGATATCTCAGTTATTCTAGTCCTAGACAGCTTTAAGGATTTGAGTAGAACCATGCACTTGTCAATAGAAGAGTCCAACAATCTGCCGCCTCCTTCAACCTTTTCCACACTGGCATATGGCAGTACACTAATCGGGCATTCCTGTAAATTCAAATATTCAAGATTGTTCAACTCCCTGACACCTAGACCTGGCAGCTCCTCTATTTCTTTACACCCGCTCATGTCCAGAGATCTTAGTTTTGCAAGACCACTAAGCCCCGTTATTTTCTTTAATGCACAACAACCCCTCAATTTAAGTGATGTTAGTGTTGTCGGCAATGCTCCAACTTCCACTAGATCATCACAACCATAGAGATCGAGCGTTTGAAGGACTGGGCAAACACCTTCACCAAATGATATTTCACTTATTCTCGTCTTTGACAGCTTTAAGGATTTGAGTAGAACCATGCACTTGTCAATAGAAGAGTCCAACAATCCGGGGCCTCCTTGAACCTTTTCCACACTGAAAAATGGCATTACACTGATTGGGCATTCATTTAAATTCAAAACTTCAAGATTCTCAACTCCCTGACACCTGGCAGCTCCTCTATTTCTTTACACCTGCTCATGTCCAGAGATCTTAGTTTTGCAAGGCCACTAAGCCCCGTTATTTTCTTTAATGCACAACAACCCGTCAATTTCAGTGATGTTAGTGTTGTCGGCAATGCTCCAACTTCCACTAAATCATCACAATCATAGAGATTGAGCGTTTGAAGGACTGGGCAAACACCTTCACCAAATGATATTTCAGTTACTCTCGTCTGCGACAGGTCTAATTCTTTTAGTCGAAGCATGCATTTGTCAATAGAAGAGTCCAACAATCCGGGGCCTCTTTGAACCTTTTCCACACTGACAAATGGCATTACACTAATTGGGCATCCATTTAAATTCAAAACTTCAAGATTGCTCAACTCCCTGACACCTGGCAGCTCCTCTATTTCTTTACACCTGCTCATGTCCAGAAATCTTAGTTTTGCAAGGCCACTAAGCCCCGTTATTTTCTTTAATGCACTACAACCCGTCAATTTCAGTGATGTTAGTGTTGTCGGCAATGCTCCAACTTCCACTAGATCATCACAACCATAGAGATTGAGCGTTTGAAGGACTGGGCAAACACCTTCACCAAATGATATTTCACTTATTCTCGTCTTTGACAGCTTTAAGGATTTGAGTAGAACCATGCACTTGTCAATAGAAGAGTCCAACAATCCGGGGCCTCCTTGAACCTTTTCCACACTGACAAATGGCATTACACTAATTGGGCATTCATTTAAATTCAAAACTTCAAGATTGCTCAACTCCCTGACACCCAGACCTGGCAGCTCCTCTATTTCTTTACACCCGTTCATGTACAGAAATAGAAGCTTTGCAAGATCACGAAGCCCCGTTATTTTTTTTAATGCACAACATCTATCCAATAGAAGTGATGTTAGTGTTATCGGCAATGCTCCAACCTCCACTAGATCACCACAACCATTGAGATTGAGCCTTTGAAGGACTGGGCAAACACCTTCACCAAATGATATTTCAGTTATTCTCGTGTTCGACAGATCTAAACTTCTGAGTCTAAGCATGCGCTTGTCAATAGAAGAGTCCAACAATCTGCGGCCTCCTTGAACCTTTTCCACATTGGCAAATGGCACTTCACAAATCGGAGAACAACTTATCTTCAAGGATGTCAACTGTTTCAACTCGCCAACCCAGTCGGGAAAATATTTCAATTTCCCCGAGGAGAGACTCAAATTCTTTAAGTTCGTTAACTTACCGAGTGAATGCGGCAAGGTTTCCAACGAAAGGCCGTGTAAATACAGAATTTCTAAATTCCTGAGGTCTCCAATGGCACTTGGCAATTCTTTTAAATTTGAACAATCCAACCATAGTTCTTCGAGGGACTGCTGATCTGTGACTTGGGGAGGCAATACATCTATTTTGTGACACCCAGAAAATTTTAACTTTTCAAGCGTGCTGATATTACCAAATATTTCGCCAGAGAGGGTCAAGTCGAAGCAGCAGTTCAAATTGAGATGTTTGAGTCGAATCAAGTTCATGAAGGAGTCTGGCAGCATTTTCAACGTACAACACCCCACCAGTTTAACGTGTTGGAGCTTTGTTAAATTTCCAAAGGAAGGCGGCAGCGTTTGCAATTTCCTGCAGCTAGACAAGTCAATATATTGGAGCTTAGTTAAATTTCCAAGGGAAGGCGGCAGCGTTTGCAAATCCTCGCAATCAGACAAGTCAATATGTTGGAGGTTTGTGAAGTTCCCCAAAGAGTCTGGCAACGACTCCATTCCTGCCCTGAGTCTCAAGTGTTTCAATGAGCGGAGATGAAAGAACTCTGCCGGCAATGTTCCTTTAAAGTTGTGCAGTTCAATCTTTTGTAAGTGCTTCAACTGTCCTATGGATTTCGGTAACCGTAAAAGGTCAAAATCAATATTCAACTCCCTCAACTGAACGGGTGCCTGCATTACACGCTGAATATTTCAATATGTTTATTCAAAAACTATACCACTGACTGCTAGGACCACATACTTTGTATTAAATTGAAAAAAGACCTCTAAGTTATGCAAAAACTATACCACTAACTGCTAGGACCATATACTTTGTATTAAATTGAAAAAAACACTTTACGTTTACCTCACTTTCAGTGTTCCACAAATTTCCCAAGGTTGGGATCGGGTCTTCCAGCGACGAGAACCGATATGGGAGTTTGACCAGTTCTAAGACTCTTAGATTCCTTATTGGAATCCACGAAGGTAAGGAGGAGTCTGAATAACTTATTTGAATCCACGAAGGTAAGGAGGAGCCTGAATATATCTCACAGCGAAGCCATAAAAGTTCTGGGTGTCTCATCATCTTGCATAAGCTTTCCAAACAATCACCTGGAGCTCTCAGTAGCTGCAACCTGCTGATATCAACGATACAATTGCTAAACTCCGCAGGAGTTTGGCATGATTCGCCGGATCTTTGTTGAACCATGCTAATTCCTCGCACCTAAATTGTTACAGGAAAGTGGTTAGAAACAAGATTTACAGTTTTAGAAAGTTCAAGAAATCACAACCTCAAAAACACGATTCTCTGACCATAAATTTGAGAACACAACATAACATATTGAGATTTAAACACCTACAGTCGATTGGGGCTGCACGTTGAGAAAAGGGTTGTCTGTAGGGCGCCACATACGAAACCCACCCCGGAGAGGCTCTTTCTCCGCCAAATCTCTGCCCAGGTCTCTGAGATGATCGTGCATTCTTATAAGGTTTTGATCGTCTACCTCCACAAGGCACTTGTTTTGTAGAGTCCGAAGTCCCAGATATCCTTCCCAGCCAGATCCGTCCCATAGGCTTATGGATGTATCACTCTTTATTCCTATAAAGAAACAGGCAATATCTAAGAACATTTCTTTTTCCTGTTTATCAAGACTGTCATAGCTAATTTTAAGCCTACTTTGTATTTCCGTGGGAAGCACTTGGGATAGTTTGCGCAATTGGGCTTCCCAAAACTCAGGGCTTTCCAAGTGAAGTAGCGCCCCAATCACTTTGAGAGATAAGGGCAATCCGTGGCACGCATTCAGAAACCTCATAACTAATTCTTCATACCCGGCCGCAGGATGAGGATGGTTGAAGGCATACGAGCAAAAAAGCTCTTTAGAATGGTCAAGACCCAGACTTGTCATATGGTAAATGGACGACTCTTCTATTCCCGTAGATTTTCTAAGAACACTCTTATCTCGAGATGTAACTAAAATTAAACTACCAGAAGGAAGGACGGCCTTCATGGGTGAAAATAATGCATTCAGCTGCTCATCGTGATCGACGTCATCTAAAACGATGAGAGATTGGGAATAGGAGAGATGGCTTAACACCCCTACACCTTCGTAAATACTGCACATTGCCGAAGGCTCTCCAGTCAAGTCCTCACAAAGTTGACCTTGCAAGGATGTTAAAGTGTTCTTCGCTGCAGCGTCCCTTACATCAGCCAAAAAACAGGACCGCTGGTAATGTGATCTATTTCTGTTGAAGAATTCTTTTGCCAGTGTGGTTTTCCCCACCCCACCAAGACCCATAATCCCCAAAAGGATGGGTTCTCCTCTGTGCTGCTGCTCTTCCAATGACACTGTTCTTTCAAAGTCTTGTAGCTTTTCATCCAATCCAGTTGGATGCCTGGCCACATGCAATGGTGCTTTTCTAACCTTTTTCTGCACCCTTCGGGCTACCTCGTCCACGAGCTCGCCTTCGTCACTGGTTATTGGCAAAAGAACTAGCACAGCATGAGTATGTAAAACTTTGTTTATCAGTACAGTTAACCTAATACAGAGAATGAGAGATAGAGTACTAACCCATTAAATGCCTCCAGCTCGAAACCGCTTATATGTGAAACGTCAGACAGTGCTTTTCTCCAAGCCGCAAGTCTTTCCTGATCGTATCTCCCTTTCTTTGCATGATTAAGAAGGGCTTCAGCATAAACCCTATCACTGCCCGTCCAGCGGAGATTTCTCAAGGCTTGAACATACAAAGTATCCTTGCCCGTCCACCGGAGAATTCTCAAAGCGTGAACAAACACTCTATACCTGCCAGTCTGGCGGAGAATTCTCAAAGCTTCAGCAACCCTATCGTTGTTTATGCCCTTGTCTGTCCATCGTAGATCGGAAGGCTTAACATTGTAAAAAACAGGAACAATGGTGGCACCCGACTTCAACATTAGAACGAGCTCGTCTAGACACCATCTTGAATCTGCGTATCCGGGAGAAAAAATAGCCACCTGGACGGAGGCGGTCTCAATAGCTCGTTCTATTTGAGAATCTATTTTTTCTCCTCGCTTCAATTCCGGCTGGTCGAGAAAGACCTGCAATCTATGGGAAAGAAGACGGCGGTAAAGATGGCTGGCCAAAGTTTTTTTAACATCTATGCCGCGATGATTTATAAACACATCGCAGCTATAATTGCTTTGGGGGGATGCAGAGCTAAAGGTGGAGGCGGAAGCGAGTGTGTGAGCCATTATTATGAATGGAGGGATACACAGAGAAAGAAGATGATGATAAAGATGAAGGGAAACGCTAGGGCAGATTGACAAGTGAAATGTAGTTGTCTGTCTCTCGTTATACAACGAATGGTTACCTCGAAGCTGGGTAGTAATGTGTATGCACCCGCTACAAACATCACTCTTGTATCTCTCTGGTGCCTGTTTTGAAGCGCGCCGAGAGCTGTAACGAAGTTGGTAAGTCGGTGCTCATCATTCACACGGAATGTCCGGTGAATGGTCAGCCACGTGATATATGGACGGCGTCTCCAACTTAATTAATCTCCGGCCCCACCTTGGTTGGCCACTTGAGAAAAGGGTCCTTTCCGTATGAGGGTCGGTGACAGGTGCGTGTCGTTTAGTGGGAGGGTCTGCAATTTCCACTTGGTGGATCGGCCACTTGCAAAAGATTTCTTTGCGTTTTCCAAGGTCTAATAAACTCAGCGCGTCAGGGAGTTACTGCTACGCGCAATATTCATTCAGTGGTCCCATCGGGACCGTATACGCGTCTGGGAGGTCTGTGACTTAATTAGCAGGCCTTTCCTTTTTTTTGAAGAGACAGCTTGCATTCAATTATTTGTATTGGTAATGTCCTTTCCATGTTTTCTGAAGAGACAGTTTGCGTTTAATTATTTGTATCCACTGTCGTTACTCGTACGTTCATGAATCATAATCATCTCCGTAAAAAAAAATGTAAATTCGTAGTCAAATTTGAACCCCTTTTTACTCGGGATTTAATGGTTTTTTTTTAATTGAATTTAAGAATAATCAAAATAATTTAAACGTTGAATTAAATATTTGAACTTTTTTCAAAGGATTGAAGGTTTCAAATCGTTTTAGAATTCCAATTTAAAATTAACAAATAAAAAACTTAATTATTTTATTTTAATCGTTTTTATAATTCCAATTTAAAATTAACAAATAAAAACCTTAATTATTTTATTTTATTTGATCACGGTGGTTGTTGATTCCATTTAAAATCAACAAATAAAAAACTTAATTATTTTATTTTATCATGATGATTGTTGATTCCATCTAAAATTAACAAATAAAAAACTTAATTATTTTATTTTATTTGATCGTGATGATTGTTGATTTCATTTTAGAAAAGGTAAAAAAAATATTTTATTTTATTTTATCATGATGATGGTTGATTCCATCTAAAATTAAAAGGTAAAAATGATTGTTGATTTCATTTTAGAAAAGGTAAAAAATTAATTGATGTATTTAAAATTTTATTTTTATGATTAAAAATATTATAAAGAAGTTTTCTTAAATTTGTATAGTTTTGATGGTTTACAAATGAAGGATGTGGTTATTATTATAAATGTTTTGAAATGGAGATTGAATGTGGGTATATTGAAGATATTATAAGAGAAAATGTTTTGCATCCTCTACATTAGTATGATAAAGATGACAAATTCTTTCATCCAAAGGTGATTTGGGAATTGCCTAATACTATGTTTTATTATGGATCTTGTGAGAGTTAGTTTTTTTTTTTTCATAAAGGAAAAAGATCTTATATTAGTAAATACTAATATAAGGTTATATATACATATGCATTCCACACCAAAACATTTACATATGTTGTTCATCACTTATATGAAAACCCCCGCATCATACAGTATAAGAACATATGCATAATGTCATATCCTCTATCCATAAAAACCTGTTATAATTTTTTACAAAAACATAATCTTTGATCGATTAACGAACACACAAAATTTAAACTATAGATATTCTTTCAAAAATTTATGTTTGTGTTCTCGTCCCTTTTGCATAGAAAATGTAACATCCCGCTCTTGCGTGCACTAAGCGAGCTTAATCTTTAAGGACACTTGCTTGCAAGTGATCTGGATTATTATACTATTAGGCATTTGATTATGATTATGAGGCATTATGGATATGATGACATGTTATTTTGTTGTATTGATATAGACAAGTGCTATTAACTCGGTTCTCCTGAGTGTGCAGGATTTTGGACCTCAAGGATGCAAAGGCATCGATGAAACCCTTGGACTCCGGATCGAGTCAAGGAGTGGACTATTGGGTTTTATTGTTGTATATATGACATATGTGCATCTGATTAGATGTTATGATTATGGATCTCATTTCTGACATGATTTGTTGATGATGCAGGCTGACGATAGCTTGTCGATCGGACTCACATGTGGAGTAGAGGGGTCATGCATGACTACCAGAGACGTTGAGGGAGAGGTGTGGACAACAGCCCTGCTACAGCCTACTAGCACTTTTGCTATGGATCGAACAGTAGGATAACGATTACCTAGTTCGAGAAGACCGACGATGTCATGAGGGCAGACTGCGACAATCGCTCATGATGATTCTAAGGGGCGCACAATAAGGTAGGGGCCTTATTCCTTAGAGGCCCTTAGTCTCCCACAAGATCACATGACGGAGTATTGACTCCCGGGGTTTTTGATGTCTACCAAGTCAGTCAAGAGGCGAGTCTCTTAGAGCACATAGTGCATCCTGAAGGGCACGTCGCACAAGAAAAACAAAATGAGGCAAGTGGCACCCTTGAAGCACGCAGTGCGTCCTAAAGGGCACATCGCGCAAGGGAATCAGAATGAGGCGAGTGGAACCCTTGGAGCACCTAGTGCGTCATGAAGGGCATGCCGCGTTGTTAACTAATAAATGAATAAACCTAGATGGCCTTAGAATGAATGATGTGATGAAAAAGTTTTAAAAATAATTTTTACCTAATAAAAATGTCGCCCAACCTCGGAAATTAAAATCTAGGTCTAAGTGATACTTGTGGAAAATAATAATAATAATAATAATAATCATCTTTAAACATGTGACGAGAAGGGGGTAAGCAATTCAATTAATTTATAAAAAAAATCAAATTACTTAGAGGGATTAAAATTTTAAAAAGGAAAGAAAATTGATTGCTTGTTACATGTGTTAATTAAAATTTTTAACTAAAAAAAGGGTGCCGGGGGGGGAGGGTAAAGTCTACACTTGCTAATTTGAGTTTTAGATAAAAAGGGAAAGAGGGAAATTTAAAAAATTAGGAAACTAAGGGAAAAAGGGGGAAACATAAAGAGAAAGGGAAACATAAGGAAAAAGTAGAATGACTAACTTAGCAAGGAATCTCACCTTTAAGAACTTTCTAAATTGAACTCAACTAGTAAATTAGTAAGGGGGTAAGTCATTAAATTATGTAAGGGAATATGGGGACACCTAGGAGCAATTCTAGGAATGTTTTTAGGTGGATGAGGAAAATAGGAGTAATTAAATAATTAATGAAATTAATTTCTGGTGCAACGAAGGGGATGGGTGACACATGTACGGGGAGGATTTTTTTGAATTAATTTTTGAACAATAAAATAAATGGGAATTTGGGAAAGAAAATGACTTAGAAACTCTATATAAAGGAGGGAGGAGGAGGAGGAGGAGGATGGATCTCTTCTGTCATGTGTAATGTTACGCTACTGAATTTTAGAATTGACTGACTTATCTTGTGGGAGTTGGGATACCCAGCTCGGTGAGGAGTGGTAGGTCGGCCTTGCGAGGCGAGCTGAGAGCTAGTTGTTCTCTAGATTAGTGCATGTGGCCCCTTTGCGGCTCGGGGGATAAGGGGGAAGAAGAGTACCCCTAGCATTGGCTTGGAGGTACCGGTGAAGTCACATCGGTCAGCAAGCGAGAGCGGGATGGAGCGCGCGGAACAATGACTCGAAGCGAGCGACTTGGTCTACGGTACACATGCATTTATTCTGCAGGGTAGATTACTATTGACTTTACGCTTTCATTTATGTACTTTTAATTGTGTAAAGAAAGTGTTTGACTTAGCGTTTTAACTGAGAAATTAAATTCCCCATAGTCTTAAGCTCGATGCTTGACTTGATTCCATCGGCATTCGATCCTTGAATGTTGTGACTGTCCTATTGGATTTATTGAATTTTTGTGAAGAGTTTTTTTTTTTTTTTTTTTTTTACTTCGTCCTCATCCCTAGTTCATCAATCCACGCCTGAGCAGTCGGCCAGGAGTCGAATCGACGGTCGTCACTTCGATGTTAATAGACCTATAGATCCTAATGCCCTTCTTTTCTATGTGTGGATGATGAGCGAAGGATATTTTCCCAGTCGTCTACCCCTGTTGATTGTTCTTGTCTGATTGAGGGTCTTTGTGCCTTCTTGCGTTGAGTAATTCTGCCATTATTATCAATCATATCCATGAACCGTTGATTACCTCTGCGTTTTTAACTCCGCATCCCCAAATTTTTAACTCTGCGTTTTACCATTTTACAGTCAACATTTTCCCCCCTCATTGGAATGCAACCTTGTCATGCTTTAGACTGCGATCTTACCCTTCTAGACTGTAAATTGTATTTCACGTTGTTAGCATTATTAGTTATCATTTTTGTCCGCATTTTCAGTTGGTTTTATATATGCATTTATTTTATGGTAGCGTTATCAGTTTTGATAGTATTTTCAACAACCCGTTTAATGGCTTCTTTTGTACCCAACAGACACATAAACTTAAGACCCATAGAATTGGAAGTTTAGAACATCTTCAGCTTGAGCACGACCCTTTCTAGTCTACGTTTTCAACTTTGTATAACCTGCCCTTTCAGTGTGCGTTTAAGAAACGAAAGATACATCATTTGGTTGCATTCTTGTTCTAACCCCAACGCCAACGAACCTGTTATTTACACCTGCGTGTTTAGGAACCCTTGCCAACAAACCAGTGGTCGTGGACCTTTTTGTAATGTCCCCAAGGCCGAGCCCTGTTGTAAATCATGTGTATGAAGTATAAAGCTTGCATTATGAATTGCAATTATGTTTTATAGGCTGGTGAGCCAAGTTTATATAAGTTGGTGGGCTTATGTGATTATTAGGCTAGAGAGCCTAAGTGTTGAAGGCCAAGAGCCTGATTTTTGTACATGTAATTATGCACAGAATTAATACAAAATATCTCTGTGTGTGGACCGACCATGATGAATGAGTGATGGGGGACTAAGCATCCACAAAGCCTGGGTAAGGGAGAGGGGGCTGAGAGGTTGGAAGAGGGGCTAAGCTGAGGGGGCTTAAACCCTTGAGAATAATATTAAACTATTACTATTCCAAAGCTATGTCAATGTGAAGTTTTATCCTAAGTTCGTTGGAAGGACGAGTGACTTCCAAATTGGAAGGAACGAGCTTCATGGGTGACAAGTGTCAACCCAAGCGCATGCAGTTAAAACTGTTGAGTTGAGCCGTGATGGGGGTTCCTCCTCCATTCTACCGTCGACTGTCTAAACCGTGAATCATGTCTGACCTCTGCAAGCATACCCTCACGCAACTCTGAAACTTAAAGGCCTATGTTGATTTTTGGCGGAGCCGGTACACCCTTTGTCAAAACCATCGAGTCTATGTTCGACCTCTGGGTGGATTTCTTATCACGTATCCTCGAAACCCAGAGTCGTGATTTTGTTCTGTATGGCTGGTTGGAAAAACCGAATGTCCCGTAATTGCTAATGCTTGGTTGGGCTGAAGCCTCTGTCTGTCACCTGTTTTGGAAAACCGTGTCTGTTGACCCAGCTGATTGTGGTGGCCACATAGTTCTTGACTGGGTGTGGTTACTTTTGTTGTACGTTCGTTGTTGAGCCTTATGGTGGTGTTCTCATTGTACTGGAACCGAGATTAAGGAAACAGATTGTCTGGCATGTGTATAACCTCTCTCTAGGTGAGGGAGGTGATTGTTGTTGAAGAGGCAGGTTACCAAGCCCGTGAGCGACTCCCTCCAGGTGAGAGAGTGCGCAGAGGAGGGAGAGAGCTCCTGGAATGAACCCTGTAGCTACCACAGAGCTAGGAGATTTCTGGTCCGGTCTGTTGCTGAAGCCCAAGGCAAGGGAGGTTAGCAGACGAAGGATTGTCTAGGTGACAGAGAAGGTGTATACTCCTGGGGTGGGATAGGCATGTGGGGAAGGAGAATCTGTGGGCAGTGGGCATAAGTGGTTCATGGGAGAGAATCCTCCTTCTTCTACGTGTATTCTTCCTGTAAACCTTACCTAGCCTAGGATTCCTTACCCGGTGGAGCTTAGTCCCAGCTCGAGGGTGACCTACTGCTGAGAGTGATGAGCAGCGCGGTCTAAGGCTGGGAGGTCCATGGAAGGTCTACACGCAGTTGGTGGTGTGTGACAGTTTCAAAGATAAGTGTCACTATGTTTTGTAATTTTGTAATTAACTAAATTGCCTACCTGTGATTCTTGCAATGTTATCATGTATTTTTTTGTGCATATGAATTATTGTTCTTTCCATTAACTCTGAAATGCTAGTAGTAATTCTGTGTTTAACTGTAGTTAAGCGTTTTAAGTTCATTAGAATGCATAATGTGTTACAGAAGTGTTTTTCCATGTAGTAATGTTGGCCGAACCATGGGGTTGATGGCCGAGGGACGTTACACTTTTACTGTAGATTTTGTGGAGTTAAATTCTCCTTCGAAATGAATGTAGACAACGATTTAAACTTGCTCTGATCACACAAATCTAGACCGTGAGTTTTCTTGGCGATATAATTCAACGATTTATAATTACCCAGCAACGTCATTATTCACTCTGCAATATGGTAGATTAAATGTTAACTATTTTAGTTAGTTACTCTGCGTTTTTGTATATACATCATATTTATTAATACGAAATCATTAAATCTTTATGGATGATGTGTTGGTTGTGTCAATTCCTGCGTTAAAATTGGAAAAATACATGTGTTTTGAACCTCAGCGTTTGGTGAAAGATAGTCAGAGTTACCTTTAAATGTTAGACAACATGCCAATGCTTGGCAGTGCATAAAAATTCCGCAACTCTCCTGTGGTGCAGTTTTTACCTTATAAATTTTATTTTACCTGCTTTCTTGTAGATAACAATGATGTTATTTTTCTTTAATACAAGACGGATATCCACAGACAACGTTTTAATCTTGACTGCGAATCTGGTGAAGGCGTTTTAGCTCAGTGCTTGAACAACAATGAAATTTTACTGGTGGAAGTCTTTATTGATTAATAGCAAATTTTTTCTTTATTATGACAGCGATACATAAGATATCCTCTTGCTAATTTCATCTTTATTTATATAGTGTAAATCTTGTTTCATAGTGTGAATCCTTTTTTTTATTTATATAGTGTAATTTTTTTTCATAATGTAAATTCATTTTTTTATTTATATAGTGTTAATCCTGCTTCAGGGACAACTATATATAGTGTAAATCATGTTCATAGTGTAAAACCATTTTTATGCATAGAGTGTAAATTCATTTTTATATATCATGGAAATCTTGTTTCAAGAACAGCTATATAATTGATTGTTTAAATAGATATTATGGATAAAGGACGGAGATTTTATTAATAGCACAATGACCATGATTTTATTGATAGCATGTTAACAATTTTTAATTAAAAGATGGCAAGGTCATTAACGATCAACAAATTTATATTTAAAGACAACAATTAAATTCTTGTAGTGTTAGTTTTAAAGGATAGCGATAGATACTTATCTAATCTTGGGATTGGATTTTAGTTGCAACAAGCGATTGTTTAATAATAATCTTTGGGAATCAGGACCGTTGGATCAAGTAGATGATAGACCGTAATTTCAGAATTTTGGCAAACGAAAGTTCGAGATGTGTGGATGCACGAACTCCTTATGCCCGAAACTCTGAAACGAAAAGTGAAAGTAGTGGGGCCCTATGACATCGCTGGGAGTGAGGTGGACCTTCTTAATCACACCATGTGTCACTATCTTGGTGGGTGACAGCTGTGTTGTGGGCCCGGAGGGTAAGGAAATCGAATTTTCAGAATTTGGGGATTGGAGTGATAAGAGATTTGAAGTCGCTGCAACGTGAACTCCTGGTTACCGAAAACTCGAAACCCGAAGTCCCGAAGTCCCGAATCACGAAAGATATTAACAAGGGTAGAATCGGACAGTGGAGCGCTTCCAGGAAGAAGTGTCGAAATCCCATGAGCCGTCGGATCCAGCCAACTAGCGAGGAAGTTAGGGCTGAAGAGCTTTGATAGGTGTAAGCTTAGGAGAGATCTGGACCGTCGGATCAAGGGAGGCTCACAGCCGTTGATCTCATACATGAATTTCCATATCGGAATTCGGGGATTGAAGCGACAAGAGATTTAGAGTCGCTGCATCGTGAACTCCCGGTTCACGAAACTCTGAAAATATATGGACCATTAGATCCAAATCATTGAGGATCGTTGGATCTCGTACAAGAACCCGTGTATCGGAATTCAGGGATTGAAGTGACAAGAGATTTGGAGTCGCTGCATCGTGAACTCCCTATTACCGAAAAACTGAAATCTTCGAAGGTCGAAAGCCCGAGTAGCACCTGGTAGTCTAGCATTTGGTCACGACTTTTGGTTACGAGGGTAGGGAGAAAGAGGGAGCTATCACCTGAAAATTACAGAGCCGAGCAGAACTCAAAAAATTTGTGAAGTCGAAGCATTTTCTTAAAACATAATGGTTTTGAATGTGTGGAATTTGCTAAGAATGACGACCTGACAAATATTTGTTGTCTTCACATGTGTTTGCAAAAGATTAGCAAGTTCCAGAACCGAATAGGGTTGTCGTTGAGAGCAAAGATTGGAAGAGGTGCAGATTGCCTCCAATTCAGAGAACGAAAGAGAAGGAAGGAATGTCGACTTGGGAGTCGAAGGATCAAACTCTAATGGGCACGAAAAAGAGATGGATAAGAAAGGACATATGATGAAAATCATTGAAAGATTGCAGAAAGAGGCCTAGGCTCGCCGAGCTGATAGCCGAAAGCTCATGAAAGTCAGGGATAGGCAGGGTGAATTCAACTTAAGGATGTTTAAGAGTCTGGAATGAATAGAAAATAAATTGGAAAAGGAGAGTGACTCAAGCAAGACAGAGAGTCGCAGGACCCCTGAGAGGAAAAGAAGATCAAGGAGTGTCAACAGACATCATCGTCACTCCCCAAAGCATTCCAGTAGGGAAGCACACAGTAGTTCAAGCCCATCTCCTACCAAAAAGCATAGGAGATCTGAGATGGATGAACTGAAAGGGGAAATGAACAAGATCAAGCCTCCAACGTTCGATGGAGAACATAAGAAGGAGGAAGATGTCAAAACTTGGTTGTTGGGTATGAGGAAATACTTTCAACTGCAGAATTATTCCTCTCATGCAGAGGGCAGGATTTCCAGGTATCAACTGAAGGGAAAGGCATCCGTAACACCCTGTTTCCCCCAAATTGTAAATATAACTGAACTGGCCAAGGACTATGGCAAAACTCATAAGTATGAATACGTGATGTAAATGGACCTGCAGGAAGAGGTCAATGAATGTAAATGATAGATTTAATATTATTGAATTTATGGCAGAACTGTTGAGAGGGGATGTGCGGAAAAGAGATCACGATGGTGGTGGAGGGCACCTTGAAAAAGGGGCGTTAACTTCCACCAAGAATTGAATACCGTATTTGGACTCCACTGGCCNGGAGAACCAAAAGCGGCTCGCTAGCCCTGAAATAAATGCCTTGCAGGCTGGTAGGTTGATGGCTTGATGAGGGATGGGGAGGTGAACCGCCTATCCGTAGAGCCATCATGACTGACAGCGCGAAGGTAATCGTGCCACACGCAACCTCGCGAGAGGATAAGGCATATGGCAGAAGCAATTGAAGGGGGGAAGACACGAGGGGAACTCTAGCAATTTTATGCAGAATGAGTGATCGCGGAGAGGGAGGATTGCAACCTTCGCTCCTAGGCACTGGCAGACAGAGAGACGCAGGTCTCAGGACATCGTGGTCTCAGCTCGGGGGTGGCTAGTGGTACATCCATTTGGAGTCGCTACGCCTACGGTTGGGTGGAAACGAGCACCCCTCTCAGTAGTCGCTTCCATTGCTGAAGTTATTTCTGATAAGTGTTTTGCTTGTATCGCATTCTGAAATTTATATGTTGTCACATATATTCATGGACTGTGGAATTGTAAATGTTTCCTGTGAAGGAGTTGTTTGTACAACAATTGTTAATATGGAGTAGATGTTAGCTCATAGACCTTGTGAAATTGTGAAGAATTACAGCATACGTATGTCCGCGTAGTGTTTGATACGAATAAGTTGATACATGCTTATTACAAAGGATATCATGCACGAATTTCGTCAATAAAATGAAGTTAACCATGCCTAGCTGCTCTCGGGAAGTTGTCTTCCTTTATCTGCTCCCGGGAGTGACCCGGTAAGGATCTCTTCACAGAGATTCCCTCCTCGGAAAGGTTCACCCAGAACCCAGAATAAGGATTCGAACGCATAGGCTTTATTAACCCACACGAGGAAGAACGATCCTAGTTAGGTCCAAGATAGTAGTGTTGTGCGATAAATAAGTCGACAGATCAGATCTCGTCGGAGTGAACCATAGTCATTCACAACCATTAGATTGATTAAAGTAACGCAGGCGTTACATGCCTTGCCCTCTCTCATCGTGAGCAACGAGAAATTGGGATCGTAAATCCCAAGACCCAAAAGAACGAATCTGGACCGTTAGATCTCGGTTCACATTACCTGACAGCCGTTGGATCCGGAGAAGCTGCGCAGGGGTTAAGCGCAGAGGTAGACGCACGAGGAAGTGATTTGATCCATTAGATCTGGAGTAGAAATCCCGTAAACCGTTGGATCGGGAAGAGTTGCACTGGAGCTAAACTCTAGTGTGCAGAGGAAGAGTCCTAGCCGTTGATCTCGGCAGGACACGTGTCAGCGTTCTGGGAGGCATCGGGATTTCACTCATCGAGGATTTTAGGAGTGTAGAACCGTTGCACAATGAAATCGCGATACGCGATTTCCCGATTGAATCTGGACCGTCCATTATGCGTGACGCGTGTCAGGAGATCCGGAGGGAAATCGTGATATTTGCCATCGGGAAATCGGCATTTCCGTGGACAAGTGCTCGGGGAAATCCAAGTGAAAACCCCGACAAGATTTGAGTCGTCCAAATAGTAGGGACATGTGGCAGAGGATCCCATAGAATTGGAGTTCGGCATATCGGGAATCAGGGAATCGGAGATCCTGAGAGCAAGAGAAACAGGACTTCGAAAGTCCCGAAATCCCGAGAGCAAATCTAAGCCGTCCGGTTGGACAGGGACACGGGTCACGAGATCATCCGTCTCGGAGATCCGGGGTACCAGGCATCGAGGCCACTCAAATCTCGAAACAGCGATAAGATCTGGACCGTCCATCAGCGGGACAGGTGTTAGAGATCGAACGCCATCGACATTTGGCACATTGGGAAATCGGAATTTCCAAGGACAAGAAACTCACGACAGGAGGAGTCGCGAAATCCCAAAACGCGACGGTCCCACAGTCATAGCACTCCAGTGGAGGACGCGTGTCACTCCATGCCATCATAGGGAGTGTGGGCCATGGGCGCCAGAACAAGGTGCAGGTGTCGGAAGGTCAAGCTTGGCCTTGAGTCAACGCCAAGTGGCATCGGGGATCGGAGGATCGGAAATTGCGGAGGCCTGTGCCTCTTGAAAGCATAAACCCCGAAACCCCGATGGAAGGTTATACGGCGACAGTCATATGGAAAGTGGTCACATGGACCATAGTATAACCAAGGGGGCTAGCTAGCGTAAAGACGCGTTGAGAGTCCAGGGGACTTGTGCGCCATAACTTTAAAAGGTGCCAAACCCCGACAGGAATTAAGACTGTGGTCTTGTGAACGTTGTGGTCGTATCGACCAGGACTTAGCCCGGAAATCCAATACGCTAGGAACACATCGAAGAATCGGGAGTTCCGGGTACACGGGCACTTCGGCACCGCAAACTCCGAAACCGCGACGAGAAGTTGTCGTATGGTCATACAGACACCGGTCGTATGGATCAAAGGCTTAGCCACGTAGGGCTGAGACAACCAAGGGGTGAATCGGAGATCGGTGTTTGTAGTTGTCGAGATATCGTGGGTATCAAAACCCGATAGAAGGAACCCCGAATCTTGATATAGAGTCAGGGATTGGCATTTCGCTAATACGGGTTTCTGGGGATTTCCCATTTGTGGAAGATTAACCCCGAAAATTTTAAATTATGATAGTGGGTTTGTTACAGCATCCATGTGGTGGGATCAACTTTTGCAGGTGAAACACATCAGGGAAAGGGACAACACATGGAAAGAATTCAAGAGGTATTTCGAGAGGAAATACTTAACTAAAAGATATTATGACAGAAAGATGAAAGAGTTCTTTGAACTCAAGCTAGACAACAAGACCATTGATGAGTATGAACGAAAGTTTTTGGAATTACTGAAGTATGTTTCATTCATCAAAGATGAGTTTGTCAAAATTCAGAGGTACCTGAGTGGATTACCGCCTCCTATTGGGGATAAGATTCAGTATGATGACCTAAAGACTATGGAAGAAATGATAAGAAGAGCGAAGTGCTTATTTGAACAACAAAGAGAAAAGCCTACCTTTTGGAAGACTTGGAATGACCAGAAAAAGTTCAAGAAAGAACAGAGGTAGAAGGGAAATAAACCACCCTTTTTCAGAAACAGTCCTCAAGGACAGCCATATCTTAGAGAGCCCAATAAGGTTGAAGTGAGTGGGTAAATGTCAAGGGCGCCACCTATGGAATGTTGGGGTTGTAAAGAAAACCATAGGTACAGAGATTGCCCCCATAGAAATGATAAAGTAAGAGTTCTCCACAATGTTCAACAAGCTGAAACAGTGGAGGACATGGGCAGTAGAATTCCAAGGATCTACGCAGCCCTGGACAACAAGCAAGCTGAGTATCAGTTGCACATGATTGAAGTAGAAGGTATGATAAAAAACCAACCATTTACTATTTTAATTGATTCAGGGGCTAGCCATAGTTATATAGACCCTAGAGTGGTAGAAAGTTTTCATTTGATAAGAAGAAAACATGAAAAGTCTTGGTTAGTGCAGCTAGCTACAAGAACCAAGAGGAAAGTCATGGAATTAGTCAAGTCATGTCCTGTAGACATGAATGGACTGAGCACAAAGGTCGATTTGAACATTCTGTCGTTAGGATTTTATGACTGTCTAATTGGGATGGATTGGTTGGACCAGCACCATGCCATCTTGGACTGTCGGAACAAGGCATTCACTTGCTTAGATGAAGAAGGGAATTAGAGAGTCGTCCAAGGAATTCCTAGAGTTGTCACCATTAGAGAAATCTCAGCAATGCAGTTGAAGAAGTGCTACAGAAAAGGATATCAATTATTTGCAACCCATGTGGGAAAAACGCCTAAGGATAAGGTGTCAAGTATTGAGGATCATGAGGTACTTAAAGAGTTCGAAGATGTAGTCCAAGAAGTACCTGGACTACCTCCGAAAAGGGATATCGATTTCTCTGTGAACTTGATGCCTGGAACAGCTCCGGTGTCAAAGGCTCTGTACAGGATGAGTGCACCAGAATTGAAAGAGTTGCAGCTGCAACTTGAAGAACTTCTGAAGAAGGGGTATATATGCCCAAGCATGTCGCCTTGGGGTGCCCTAGTCCTGTTCGTAAAGAAGAAGGATCGAACGCTGAGATTGTGCATTGATTTCAGGCAATTGAACAAAGTAACGGTGAAGAAAAAGTATCCTCTACCAAGGATTGATGATCTCTTTGATCAGTTGAAGGATGCAAAGATCTTTTCGAAAATAGATCTAAGATCGGGATATCACCAAGTAAGAATAAAAGATGAAGACATCAACAAGACCGCCTTTAGAACAAGGTATGGTCATTACGAGTTCATAGTGGTGCCGTTTGGACTGACAAATGCACCCGATGTTTTTATGAGCTTGATGAATGGAGTATTCAGGGACTATCTAGACAAATTTGTCATTGTCTTCCTGGATGACATTCTGGTGTATTCCAGGACCGAAGAAGAACACGAACAACATCTGAGGATGGTGTTGCAGGTTCGAAGAGAGCACCAACTATATGCCAAGTTGAGCAAGTGCTCGTTTTATCAGGAACAGATCCATTACTTGGGACATATTATCTCGAAGGATGGGATAGCGGTAGACCCTGAGAAGATTGAAGCCATTAGAGAATGGTCAGCGCCAAGGAACGTAACAGAAGTTAGATCCTTC
>JZKD02S0094681.1:219345-240829 GCA_000966675.3 Picea glauca | reverse complement strand
CGTGCCACACGCGACCTCGCGAGAGGATAAGGCATACGGCCGAAACGATTGAAGCGGGCGGACGCGAGGGGAACTTAGGGAGTTCTGTGCAGAGTGAGTGATCGCAGAGAGGAGGGGATTGCAACCTTCGCTCTTGGACACTGGCAGACAGAGAGACACAGGTCTCGGGACATCGTGGTCTCAGCTCGGGGGTGGCTAGTGGTAAATCCATTAGGAGTCACTACGCCTACGGTTGGGTGGAAACGAGCACCCCTCTCAGCAGTTGCCTTTCATTGCTGAACTTATTTCTGATAAGTGTTTTGCTTATATTGCATCTTGAATTTATATGTTGTCACATGTATTCATAGACTTGTGGATTTGTACATGTCTTCCTGTGTAGTAATGTCTGTGTAGTAATCGATGATAAGGAGTAGATATTAGTTCACCGAACTATGAAATTGTGAAGGATTGCAGCATGAGAGTGTTCGCGTAATGTTTGATATGAATGAGTTGATATATGCTTAACACCGAGGAAACCGTGCTCGGTTTACGTTGACAAATGAATCTAATCATGCCCAACTGTTCTTGGGAAGTTGTCTTCCTTTATCTGCTTCCGGGAATACCTTGGAAGGGATCTCCTCACCGAGACTTCCTCTTTGGAAAGGCTCACTAAGAACCCAGCACAAAAACTCGAACGCACAGGCCTTATTAACCCTGCACGAGGAGGAACGATTCTCTTAAGGTTCCAAGATAGTAGTGTTGTGAGGAGTGACCAGTCGACATATGAGATCTCGTCGGAGGAACCATAGTCGTTCACGACCATTAGATTGACGAAAGCAACGCAAGCGTTACATGCCTTGCCCTCTCTCATCGTGAGCAATGAGAAATTGGGATCATAAATCCCAAGACCCAAAAGAACGAATCTAGACCATCAGATCTCGGTTCTCATTCCCCGTCATCCATTGGATCCGGAGAAGCTGCGCAGGGGTTAAGTGCAGGGGTGGCGTGCGAGGAAATGATCTGAGCCATCAGATCTGGAGTAGAAATCCCGTAAATCGTTGGATCGGGAAGAGTTGCATGGAGTATAGCCTCTGGTAGGGAAGTGTGTAGGAGGAACGATCTAAATCGTCGGATCCTAGATCATAAGTCCCGAAACCCCGAGAATCAACCTGGGCCGTTCATCTGCGAGGACAGGTGGCAAGGGATCGGGTGCTTTCGGAGTTTTGTTCATCGAAAAATCGAGAATCGACGTATCGGGGATTTCGTGGACACGAAACCTTTGCATTTCGAAACCGCGAAGTCCGAAACCCCGAAACAACGAGAGACGATAAGGACCGTCCATCATTTCGGACGCGTGTCAGAACCTGGGAAAGAGTCGGGAATCGGGGAATCGGAGTATTTGGGCACACAAAAATCATGTCACACGGAATCGCGATATGCGATTCTTCAATGAGATTGGGACCATTCGTTCTTAGGACACGTGGCAATGATCGGAGCCATCGGGAAATCGTGAATCCCGTGGATGAAGTGTCTATGCTTAATGAAATCGCGAAACACGATTTCCCAATAAGTCAAGAGATAGCGGGGCCCACGGAAGGGTCAACGGTGGACAGGTGGCATCGGCTATCGGGATATCGCGAAATTCGTGGACAAGGTGTCCATGCACTATGAAATCACGAACCCCGAAGGCCGACGCAATTAACTTAAACTCTTCGATAAAAATGTTTAATTAACGGATGTTTGATTAGGGCTTAATCACATCGCGAAATCGGAGATCGGGGTTTTGGGAAGGTTATACGGCGGTGGTCCATGGTAAATGGTCACATGAGCTATTGTATAGCCTAGAGGGCTAATGCGTTAGGGGCATATCGGGAAAACGGAGAATCGTGAGTTCTGAGGACTCGCGAGTTACGACATCGGAAACCCCGAAACTCCAATAAGAGTAGCCCCGAAAGAAGGTAAGACCACGGTCGTAAAGACAGTGAATCACAGGCTTAGCCTAGGGAGCGAGTGCTTAAGGAGCGCTTCGGAACTCGGAGGATCGCGGTTTATGGGGTAGATGAATTTTGACTTTCGAAACTCCGAATCCCGATATTGAACCAGGGATTGGCATTTCCCCAATGCAGATTTGTGGGAGATTAACCCAAAACTTTTTAAATTATGATAGTGGGTGTGTTACACAGTTCTTGACTGGGTGTGGTTATTGTTGTTGTACGTTCATTGTTGAGCCTTGTGGTGGTGTTCTCAATGTACTGGAACCGAGATTAAGGAAACAGGTTGTCTGGCCTCTGTATAACCTCTCTCCAGGTGAGGGAGGTGATTGTTGTTGAAGAGGTAGGTTACCAAGCTTGTGAGAGACTCCCTCCAGGTGAGAGAGTGCATGGAGGAGGGAGAGAGCTCCTAGAAGGAACCCTGTAGTTGCCACAGAGCTTGGATATTTATGGTATGGTCTGTTGTTGAAGCCCAAGGCAAGGGAGGTTAGTAGCCGAAGGACTGTCAAGGTGACAGAGAAGGTGTATACTCCTAGGGTGGGACAGGCATGTGGGGAATAAGAGTCTGTGGGCAGTGGGCATAAGTGATTCCTAGAAGAGAATCCTCCTTCTTCTACGTGTATTCTTCCTGTAAACCTTACCTAGCCTAGGATTCCTTACCCGATGGAGCTTAGTCCCAACTCAGGGGTGACCTACTGCTGAGAGTGATGACAAGCGTGGTCTAAGGCTGGGAGGTTTGTGGAAGGTCTACATGCAGTTGGTGTGTGTGATAGTTTCAAAGATAAGTGTCACTATGTTTTGTAATTATGTAATTAACTAAATTGCCTACCTGTGATTCTTGCAATGTTATCACATATTTTTTTGTGCATATGAATTATTGTTATTTCCATTAACTCTGAAATGCTAGCAGTGATTCTGTGTTTAACTGTAGTTAAGCGTTTTAAGTTCATTAGAATGCATAATGTGTTACATAAGTGTTTTTCCGCGTAGTAATGTTGGCCCGACCGTGGGGTTGATGGCCGAGGGATGTTACACTTTTACTGTAGATTTTGTGGAGTTAAATTCTCCTTCGAAATGAATGTAGACAACGATTTAAACTTGCTCTGATCACACAAATCTAGACCGCGAGTTTTCTTGGCGATATAATTCAACGATTTATAATTACCCAGCAACGTCATTATTCACTCTGCGATCTGGTAATTAAATGTCAGCTATATTAGTTAGTTACTCTGCGTTTTTTTATATACATCATATTTATTAATGCGAAATCATTAAATCTTTATGGATGGTGTGTTGGTTGTGTCAATTCCTGTGTTAAAATTGGAAAAATACCTGCGTTTTGAACCGCGGTGTTTGGTGAAAGATAGTCAGAGTTGCCTTTAAATGTTAGACAACATGCCAATGCTTGGCAGTGCATAAAAAGTCTCCAACTCTCCTGTGGTGCGGTTTTTACCTTATAAATTTTATTTTACCTGCTTTCCTGTAGATAGCAATGATGTTATTTTTCTTTAATACAAGACGAATATCCACAGACAACGTTTTAATCTTGACTGTGAATCTGGTGGAGGCATTTTAGCTCAGTGCTTGAACAACAATGAAATTTTACTGGTGGAAGTCTTTATTGATTAATAGCGATTTTTTTCTTTATTATGACAGTGATACATAAGATATCCTCTTGCTAATTTCATCTTTATTTATATAGTGTAAATCCTATTTCATAGTGTGAATCCTTTTTATTTATTTATATAGTGTAATGTTTTTTCATAGTGTAAACTCATTTTTTTATTTATATAGTGTTAATCCTGCTTCAAGGACAACTATATATAGTTTAAATCATGTTCATAGTGTAAAACCATTTTTATGCATATAGTGTAAATTCATTTTTATATATCATGGAAATTTTGTTTCAAGAACAACTATATAATTGATTGTTTAAATAGATATTATGGATAAAGGACAAAGATTTTATTAATAACACAATGACCGTGATTTTATTGATAGTATGTTAATAATTTTTAATTAAAAGATGGCAAGGTCATTAACGGTCAGCAAATTTATATTTAAAGACAACAATTAAATTCTTGTAGTGTCAGTTTTAAAGGATAGCAATAGATACTTATCTGATCTTGGGATTGGATTTCAGTTGCAACAAGCGATTGTTTAATAATAATCTTTTATTATGTACATATTGATTTTGTTGCGCAAGGAAGTTGTTGTGTCATAAGAATGTCATAGTCGTCTTGTTGACTTGTCGGTTGGGTGCTAGGGTTTTTCGTCATGTGTTGGGATGGTTAAGTTGTTCTCCGAGTTAGTTGGATTTAGATTGAGCCGGTTAAGTTGTACTCTGAGCGATTTGGATTTATCTTGAGTCCTTGGTCCGGATAGGTCACATACGCCAGGGTATTTCCACACCTATCACCTGGGGCGACATGATTCCTGACGAGGGGATCATGGTGCGCCCTATCGTATAGAGGCAAATGATGACTTGGTCGAAGTCTGTGCATCCCGTTGAGGGTGTTTGTTCATTGTAGTTGTTGATGGCGCTTGGGTTTTAATGCCTTTGTGTGTTTGGTTGCGCGCCATAGAGGTTCTAGTTAATCATCGTCGAAACCGTTGTGTCAGATTTGTGGATGGTGTCCCTTAGTTTGTAGGCGTTGTCGATGTGTGTCAGGCGGGTAGTCATTTCTCTTTGTTTCCTTACACATGTTTCACCCAGTTGCTCTTGTGCTAGTGCGTGGATTCGTAGTTGTCTGTTGCTTTCTTTGCGGGCGTGTGTTCGTGGTCAGGTTGTGTGGTTCAACTGTTGTCGTCGTCGCCTTCTTGCCTAAAAAAAAAAAAAAAATGCACTTTCTGCTTCACTTGTGGTCGTAACGTTTGGGCTCTTTACAGAAAAGAACACCTTTCTCCATCTATAAATCTTGTTTGGACATATGATCAACTTACTTGTTGTATTCTCTGTAAATATACTGAGCTTTGAGAGTCTGAAAATGTTCACTTAATTGGCGAATTCTCCACATCCACGACTGTAAATTTATCACCTGCGTATTATTTTTAAATGAAAACCAGTTAATGATTACTTTAGAGTCACCAACCATCTGTAGGCAGGATACCTATTTTCAATGAGCTAAGTACAAGACAATCCATAAAGCCATAAGTTCACCCCTGGTGTTAGTTCCAGATCCACAATTCATTTTTATACTGTAATTACCCAAAACTAGACTTTTTAGAATAGCTCTTGCACCACACCTCAAGCCCCCATCTTGTGAGGCTCCATCAAAGAAACCAACAGCCATATTCCTCTCTAACAAAGGTAGCCTAACAATTCTTAGTTTCTTATCAGATTGTACTCTTTCTATTTCTTTCACATCTTGCATAATTCAATTGCAAACTATGTTAAGAGACACATTATGATCTTCAAAAATAATCAAATTTCTATGTCTCCAAATCTCCCAACAAATGTAACAAGGTAATTCCTTCATATAATTCATCTCCTTTAACCAATCCTGGAAACAATGACTTAGTTGGCCAAATCCCCAATCTTTTTGTATTTTAAAAACAATTAAGATTGACTTCCAAACCTCCTTGGTGAAAAAACACTCAACCATCAATTGATATATCGACTCCTCCCTTTCTCCACAGAGCCCACATCTACTAGGACCGGAAAATCTTCTTTTAGTTAAATTATTCCAAGTTAAAATTATGTTTTCAAACATCAACCAACAAAAATGTTCTAATCTTAAGGGAATATGCCACTTCCATAACTCTAATGTCCACTCCTTTGTATCAATCTCAATATCAACTAAACATTGAACCTCATATGCTTGTTTTGCATTGCTTGTTCCTCCTTTATGATCCGAAGACTATACTAAAGAATCATTTTCATTATTTAGCATAAACCCATAAACTTTTAATCCTTTCACATATAACTCCCATTCCTCTTTCTGTTCACGAGAAAGCCCAAGCATTTCTACATTTTTCCAATAAAAACCATTAAGATCACCATCAACTAGAGAAGCAACCTGAGATAGAAACTTTATGCCTTTTGAAAGGAAGGTAGTTACTAAATTTGCAGTTAATTTATAAAAAGATTGAGTTCCAATCAATGGATCCACACCTAGTCTAATCCCAACCATTCCCCAGCTTCCAAACAAGCTAGTATGTAATGAAGGGTAAAGACAAAGTAAGAGCTCTTGAACAGTTTGAAATACCTTTCAAGTTTTTTTCTTTCTTCCCTTAACCATTCCACTACAGATTTATTCTTTAAATGTTTTTTTAGAATCACTTCATGTCAAAGACCTGGTATCATTAGACTCCTCCATAAACTCTTTGCTGCCAAGGCTTTACCAAAATAAAAAATATTTTTAATACCCCATCCCCCTTTCTTTTTTGGCTTAGCTATCCTTTTCCAGTCTACCAAATGTATGCTTTCCTTTTCTTTTTTTCCCGTCCATAAAAAACCAAACATTCTTCTTTTGATTCCATCTAAGATACCTTTTGGAATCTTAGCCATAGAAATTCAATAAACAGGAATGCTTTCTAAAACTGATTTAACCAGAATAAACCTACCTCCTAAAGTGAGCCATCTATGACACCAATTTGAAATCATTTTCTCAATTTTTTTAGCAGCCAACTCTAGTCAACCTTAGTATAACGATTAGCTTTTAGAAAAAAACCCAAATATTTGAATCCTTCTAAATTTTTTACCTCAAATGGAAAAAGTTCTTTTAATTGCGATTGCTCCTCCTCTGTCCATCTTGTTTCTAAAAATAGTGACTTCTAAGAACTAAAAGACATACTAGTGGCATTACAAAATAAGTCAAGTGCTTCCTTTATAGTTTTCCATTCTAATAAATTGTCATTTCCAAATAATATAACATCATCCACAAAGAGTAAATGTGTAAGTCTAATTCCATTTGCAACCCGAACTTCTTCAATTTTACCTTCTTCAACAGAATTTAAAAGTATTCTACTCAATCCTTCAAAAATGAGTAAAAAAAGTAGAGGGGAAAGAACACATCTTTGCCTTAAACCTATGGAACTCCTGAAGAAACAGGAAGGACTTCCATTAATTAAAACAAAGAAATATGCAGAGCTGACACATCCTATAATCCAATATGTAGCTTCAAGGCTGAGCCCAATCTGAAGTAAAACCAATGTGAGAAACCTCCAATCAACCCTATCATAGGATTTCATCATATCTAGTTTCAAGACGAAAGCTTTGATATTTTTAACCTTTATACTATGTAGAGCCACATGTGCCACTCCTATAGCATCTGAAATTTGTCTATTCTCCAAGAAACCAAACTATTCCTTTGAAATACCAGAAGAGAGAAAGGATTTAATTCTAGTAGCAATTATTTTGGTAATTATCTTATAAATCAAATTACAAAGGGAAATGGGTCTAAAGTCTGCAAAGGAACCTGGATTATCACTTTTCGGTATCAATGTTAGAAATGTTGCATTTAGTGCTCCATTAACCTTCCCTTTTAATCTAGACTCCTCCACCATTGCTAACAGTTATGGACCCAATCTATTGAAAAACTCCAAGAAGAATTCAATTGTCCAGCCATCTGGCCCAGGACTTTTAGAAATTGCAAATCATTTCAAAGTAGTCAACACCTCAGACAACAATACAGGATTAGAAATTTTTTCTCCTTCAACCTCAGAAAAAATTCTAGGGTAAACCTTTATAACCTCCAATTGGTGAACTATTGAGAGATTTTTTTGAGCTTTGAAAATATTTTTGAAATAATCCACTGCTTCTTTTTTCAAGTCCCATTATCTTGTAAGTAAAGATCCATCCATCGATCTAATATCCCAAATAACATTGGTCTATTTTCTAAAGTTTGCAAAGGAATGAAAGAACTTTGTATTCCTATCCCCCCAAGCAGGCCAATTTATTCAACATTTTTGTCTCCAAGTCTCCTCCTCCTGCTTTAAAAGCTCCATTTTTTTGTTCTCCTTTTCTGCAACCAAAACCGTATCTTCCTCCCTTGTTGGCCCTTGACCAAGTTTTGGAGATCCTTGGTCGTGTTTGACCTATTGTGGGACTTCGACAGGCTGGTCGAAGGCAGAGCGCAAGTCGAAGCAAAGATCGCAGGATCTCGGCCCCTTTTTAGGGTAGTGTTGGGATTAGGGTTTATGTAACGGGTATGGGATGTCAGCCCATGGGTTTACCCATGTTTAGGCCATTTTTGTAATGTATAAATAGAAAGCTAGGCGATGTAAGAAGGGACATGTTTTGTGTGGGTGATGCTAGGTGCTAAGTATTATGCTAAGTGCAAGTAATTGTAAGAGGCTCTGTGCTTAGCGTATTTTGAGATTGTAGAGCTAAGTGTGGATCATTTGTAGTGCTTTGTGCAAAGACTGTGTAAGGAGGCTTAGTGCGCGACCTAAATCTGGGAAGTAGGATCTGGCGAGGTGCGCGCAGATCTCTTGTACTATGTGGAGTGGGGTGTTTGGGATCTGTGCATGAAAGAATATTGACAAAAGATAATAAAGAAGAGAAGAGTTGGTGGACGTAGCCCCACGTTGGGGTGAACCACGTATATCTTTTGTCATGGTTTCTTTATGCATTATGGTTGTTATATTGTTTATGTGATTGATGCTTAGTGCAATAATGTATGTTTAGATGAATCTGATAGTTTAGTGTGTAGTGATGTGAATAAAGTGCTAGATCTGATCTATTTCCATATGCTAAGTGCTTAGATGTGTTAGATCTGATTGAATCCTATGCTGCTATGTAATTAGGGTTTTATCTGCAAAGTAAATATTGGTTGAATACTAATGAATGCTAATTGCTAAGTGCTCTGTTAAGTGTTATAATCACATATCTGTGTCCCAGCTAGGTTGCAGACACTTGAGTCCTGCAACCACCCCTGCCTCTACCTCGGGTGAGACTTCATCTGCTTCACAGGTGTTGCCGAAAGGGACGATAGTTAGGGTTTTTTTGGTGTGTTGTTGAAGCATTGAACCCTGGGTCTGCCCCTGTGCCAACATCCCTCTCAAAACCCCTCAAAGAGTCTGTGTAAATTAATTCTAAATCCACTTCTAGCTGGAAAAGTTCCTCCCTAAACAAAATCATTTTATTCATTTCCCAACTAATGACCAAATATTTCAGCAACTTTAGTTTAAGAACTAGAGTATGAATAGGATAAGAGATCTTTGATATCACTAACCTGTGCCACTTGGTTTGAACTAATTTCATAAAGTTTGGTTCAAGGCAGACTGAATTGAATTTAAAGGGGTAATTTATCTTTTCTGATTCTTGTTCCAATTGGAAAACCACTCACATATGATATGAGATCTTTTCATTTACCACCCATGATCGAAATATGAGTCCCGAGAGTGCCAAATTTTCATTAATTAAAAAGTGATCCAATCTCTTAGCAATAAAATCATGCTCTCCTCTACCATTTCTCCAAGTTGGAATCAATTTAACAGGTTCCACATATATTAAGCCTTTTTCCTGTAACAGTTGGTTAAAAAATGTTTCAAAGGGATCAATTCTTGAAGAAGTACCCCAAACTTCCCTTGCAGAGAGTGTAAAATTCAGATTGCCACCTAGTAATAAATCAAGATCTTTCAATAAACCAAACATCTTCACAAAATCCCAAAACAGTGGTATATCCCCATATGGACCATAGCAATTTATGAGCTTCAAAGTTTTGTTGAGATCCATAACAAAACCATCCAAAAGGATTCCTTCAGGAGTCAAATAAGCATTGGAATCAACTTTTATAGGGTTCCAGGAAGTCAGTAATCCCCCTGATAACCCACAATAATCCACCCCACTTAACTTCCATCTAGGTAACAAAATAGAGAAAACCTCATGTGCCCTAATCACACTAACCATAGTTTCTTGTATTACCAAGATATCTGAATTTATCATTTTTATCATTTGCTTGAGGGATAAAAACTTTGGAGCACCCCCCACTCCTCTAACATTTAGAGAGGCTACTTTCATTTTTTAACCCTCGCAAGGGATTTATGTGCTCTAAGCACCCTTGGTCCTTCCATAACGTGAGAAAGTGAAAAAACATTAGTTTCCTTCTCCTTCCCCAATTTTCTCGCACTTCTCGTCTTAACAGGGGAAAACTCTTTTTCCAAACCTCCCAAAACCGCACCATTCAAGTTTGAAGTCTCCTTATAATTTTTGTAAACACCACCTCTTTCAACTGTCCAATCCACCTTAGCATTGGATAGGGAAGATGAAGAAGTCTCCCCCCCCCCCTGAATAGATTTGAAGAGGATAACGCCTCAAAACTTCTTTATAAGACAGGAGAAAAGTTGAAATGGTATCTTCTACAACTTTACTGACCGCGGGTTTTCAAGGAGGATCCACAAGAGGGGTTTCCATAGTAACCTCAACACACGAATTGGAATCATCTATATCAACAATAGACTTTCCACTCAAATCACTCAACTGATCTACTAAACTAGAGTCTAAAGAGGAAACCTTAGCTCCCAAACCCCAACTCTCTATATCTGTTCGAAACCCTTCCTTCGATTTTGGATGTATAAAAGTTGTACCACCAGAAGAACCCTCCTCTATCAACTGTAAACCCCTTTTGGAATCTCCCACAAAACAACCCAGAGGAAAAACCTTCTCTCGGGAACCAACCAACGAATCTGGCTCAGACTCTAAAAGCTTTGAACCCAATTCTTCTAATTCAGAAAACTCATTCAAATTTAAATTGACAGAGATTTCATTCAGGGGGTTGTACAACCAGGAAAAGGTTTATTCAAACATGCACCCTATAAAACCTCAACATAGTTTAAAGAAAGAGAAGAAAAAAACTCAGGAGAGAACATTTTAAGCTTACCAAATAACGTGTCAGAATCTAGTAATTGTGAAATAGAGTCCCCTTCTTCAACTGAGTTAGCGATATCACTCGAAATCCTACTCGCAACTGGAAGAACTTCTCCAATAAAATCATCAGAAGAGCCTATATCGAGTTGTTTTTTATACCTTCCAGGACATGATTTTTTTAGGTGACCCACTTCCTTACAAACCAAGCATCTAAAAGGAATACCCCAATAATCCAGTGTCTGGGTATATACAACCCCCCGCCAAGCAATTTCCAAATCCGTCGACAATCCTTGATGTAAGTGGATTTCAACCAGGATTTTTCCTACTCTCCTATCCTGTACAGTGAGTACCTTCAGCTCCACATGCAAAAATTTACCTAAAGAATCTCCAATCTCCTTAAAAGCTTCCAAATTCCAAAAAACAGGGGGCATCCTGGCAAAAACACCCATAAATGTCGAAAGCTTATGTGACCTTTCTCCATATTAAAAAGATGTGTCCATCTTTTGATCATAAGACTACCTTAATCGCAGAGCCAAACTTTATCAAGAATCCTTTCCACATCATTTTATTTCCTAAACTGAAAGCAAAACCATCCTCGACCCAACACTAAGACATCTGGGACGTAATCCAACAATGGTTTCCAATTATCGGCGACCCACTAGTTTATATCAAGTTTGGACAAAGCCCAATAGCTAAAGCGACCAACCAACACACATAAACATATATACGTTACCTCCTATAACGCCACATCTCTACCCAGGACCATCTTTGAGCTATGTTTCCTAGGTTTCCAGGTCTTAATCTCTCTGTTCCTCCTTACAAAACCCACAGATCCTCCAGAGCTTCCTCCAATGATTTTTTCTTTTTCTATTCTGCTATTGTTCTCCACCGAATCAATTTTCTGTGGAGATTTAACTCCAGCCTCTTCCTTTGTAAGATTTGTCGTTCTGCAATCTTCTAAGGTGCCTACAATGCTTGTAGTCTCCGGTTGTGTAACAGTAAAAATAATTTTGTGTGATTCATTTGATAAAACCTCCCTTCGCTTCTACCTCGAACAAGTGGTAGATGATCCCGATGTTCCTCGTGTCCATCGGATGGCCATCGTGTTCAATATCTGGCAGTTGGGACTCCGACAACACCTCGTCCAGATGGATTTCATTTAAAAATAGATCTGTCTTGTACTGCAATCGTATTTTTCGAATTAAATCTTCACGATATTCTTCATCGGGTTTAAATATGCCAGCTTTACTCCACGGTGTTTCATCCACCGAATCTATTAACCTTTCCACCTCAGCTGCTTCCATGTTTGGAGTTTAAGAGTTGTACTTCCTCCAGGTCACCCTTTTGGCATGTTGCTCCAAGCTAAATGATCTGAGCCAAACCTGGGAAAATCCGCTCGATCCACATGTCCACTACCTGGTCCTAATAGCCTACTCGAGTCGTAGCCTGTCGCCAGTACCAAATGCGATCCTCCCCCATTATAACCTAGGGTTTCCGTCGCCATGAAACCTAGGGTTTGCCGCCATGAACCTGGGGTTTTCGCCTTTAAGTCTCTTATGTTCAAATTACGTGACTCTATATGAAGAAACATGCCCATCATTCAAGAACCGAAACAAAGAGAGAGCATCTCATCGCAGAACATATGCATATAGTAACGGAATTTTAACTTTGTGGAAAGAGTATCACTAACATTGGCATCATGAAAGAAATTTCATTGTGAGAGTTGGTTCGTTTTTATTATAATAATGTTGAATTTCTTTTTTAAGTTAGCTATGACAAAAGATATTTCTCATTTGCTAGACTAAGGTTAATAACCTCTTTATACATGTTTAAATTTAGAAGGGATAAGGGTATGTATACATTCCTAGGCAGAGGGGATCCCTTATCCCACAAACAAGGGGGTCTCATACACCAATAAATAATAATAATAATAATAATTATTATCATCTTAATTTTTTCTTATCCTCTATTTCTTTTCTTTATTTCTTTAAGACAAAACAATTTATTTACCATGGAGTGGTCTCCTCTTATATTTTCCAATTATTTATGAAGTGAAAAAAATTTGATAAATTTATAAAAAAAACATTATAAATGGGAAAGAGACATAACATTATTTTAAAGTGTTTATTAGTGAAAGAACAATAGTCCTTAAGAGTTAGTGCCACCATTACCCAATATGTCTCTCTCCAAATTTGTTCATTAATATCTATTCTCATAATAATTAAATTTTACATCAATGTGAATGTGAAGAGTTACAAATATTGAATTGTTATTTTCCCTCTTTATTCTTCATCACAAATCTTAGTGCACCTATCTTTTTGTGCTTTCGAGTCAGCCCATATGAGGGAAAATTTGCCCATCTTGTTGCCTTCCTCCTCTTCCTTTGTATTTCTAGTAAGAAAAAATAATGTATTTCGCTTACATTAGAGTTCACATATTTTAATAATAGTAGGTTAATTAGTAATTTTTTGTTGTTTATAACTTCATATTGTTGTTTATGAAGGAGGAAGTGGTGTTTCTACTATAATGATTATGTTGATGAACAAATGCAAGCACTCGGTGTGGCCCCATGTTCAATCGAGCACTACCAAGTTACTACTCGCTAATGGTAGATTCCTTGTAATACCTCAACACCTCATCCATCGTCGAGTCGAATATGGGATCCCCATGGTTGTTCATTTTCAATTGTTGCTCACCCAGGATGGTCAAGTCGATTTTGGGGATGCCATGGTGGGGTCTTTACACCATAAGTCATTATAGAGGTAAACTATCCTATAATGGTGCTAGAGGCATGCCACTCTCTACAATTGTCATATTCACCCTTGACGCCCAGGATTTCTATGGCCTCAACCTCATGGATAACTACAATCTTCCCATCAATATTGCTCCCCACAAATGCTCAAGGAAACACGCATACATGAGTTGCATTGACAATTAGAAATTGAACTACCTACCTTCACTTCATGTGAAAAACCACACAAATAATGAACATGGTTATGCCATGGGTTGTAAGATCACATGCTTTCCCTTTACCACACCTCAATATTGTTGCACAAGCTCCTATGGAAATTGTTAGACTTATGCTTTCTCTCGCCTCCCTAAGAATCATACCCCAAAGCTTGTAATTATTCCTATGATGAGCCTACCAACCTTATTACAGCCTTTGGTGAGCACTAACTATCTCATCAAAATTTTCCCTCGTTGAAAACAATGAAGACTTATTTTATTGTACACCTTTAGGGTTTAAATACCTCTGGGTGTGACACTAGATCACATACATTAATGAAAGTGTAGTTGTAACTCAGACTGTATAGTTTTGTGTAGGCATATGCATTACTTGTAGTCATATTATCAGTGACACTAAAACATTTGATATGTATGCCCGCTACATTCTAGCATAACAAATGTTAGGTTAAATGAAGGTATTTTGTAGGCTATGGGAAACTAGATTCTTATTATTTTGTTTGGATGATTTGGGTACTGAATTTATTGTGTTATGTTAGATGTGTGATTTTGTATGGGAAAATAGTGACTTTTGCAAGGATTTATTTTATATTTCATAGTAGATGGCTACACCTAAGAAGGAAAATATTTATAAGGTGCTTCTTGGTCAGAGACTAATATCCCTTGGGAAATGAGGGTTGTGCACCTCCAATTACTCACGGTCCATCATGTTTCATAAACAATGAAAAAACATTGTCATTTGTTTTGTGCAAAATCCACTTTAAAAACCAAATTATTTTTCCAAGTATACTATGTTTTATCAACACTTCCAAGGGCTTCAAACTCATCTAAGAAGGTGAAGTCAATAAAAATTGGAAGAATGATATTATTTTATCATTTTTTTAAATGAAGTGTCTACTCAGTTTACTATTGCCAAATGACCTACAACTATTTCTTACATATTTTCATCATGGACGAGTTGGATGAATACCTTTCAACATGAAATTAAGACTAATGATTTAAATTTGATAACTCTATTGGGAGTCAACTAATATTGTAAGATCATCTTTCCGATCATAAAATCTAATAAGAATATGCCAAAAATTTCAAGCATAAGTACAATTCTACTATGATCCAAGATCTGTGCATGGTAAAACAATACACATAGGGGTTTTGCCTAATTTTGAATCAACTCGAATAATAAAAATATTGATTAGGGTCATGGAATGATGTGAACATCGAATTTATGTAGTGTCTTATTTCAACCACTGAAGAGAAGCTTGCTACAAGATGAAACTGCTCCACTCACTTGACGCAAAGCCATAGAATTTGGGATAGATAGTGACCAAAAAAAAAGAGGGCCCTCGAGTTGAGGGTTGTTGCAATAAGGATGTATGAGAACATTACTGATAAGTTTAAAAAAACTGAGGGTTGGTCAAAGAGATTAATTGCAAAATCAGAGTCAAACAAGGTTGTCCCTTGTCCCCTACTCTTTTTGGCATCTACATTTACAAGTTAGAAGATTGCTTGGAAAAAGCAGGTTGTGTTGGCCCTACTCTCACTGGTATAGTCATCAATCTTCTTCTTTATGCCGATGATATCGTTATTATGGCAAGGAGTCCCCATGATCTTGAAAACCAACTAAGAATCCTTAAGTGTTTTTTCTCCAATATGGGTATGACTGTTAATACTAATAAGACTAAGGTCATGATTATTAAATCCAATAAGATCCCTTATGATACCTTCGTATATGACAACAACAACATGGAGGAAGTGACTTCATACAAATATCTTGGAATTGATATTCACCACAAGCTCAATTGGAATTATAACATTGAGAAAAAGGATTATTGGGGGATGGAAAGCTTATTATGGGCTTGAAAACAATTGTAAATCAACTAATCTTTGTAATTGGGATAAGACTAAACTCCTCTTTAAGACTCTTGTTACACCTATTATTATTTATGGATGTGAAGTCTGGGGCTGTAGTATCTCTTGTGAATCCTAGAGAAAGATAAAGAAAATACAAAAGAGTTTTATAACCTATAATCTCAAAATTAAAGGAAATACGCCCTATCCCATCCTCCTCTTAGAAACAAGCCTCTCCCCCATTGAGAGTATGGCTATGATTAGATACCTAATGTATAAGAACAAGTTAAACAACATGGAAGACACGAGGCTTCCTAAAATTGCCTAAAAATCGAGTCATAACCACCATCGACTCAAGCAAGGATGGCATAAAGATGCCCGGTCTTGGCTAAGCTATTGGGGAATCATGGAAGACAACATTTTGCAGAATAAAGATACTATTAAAAAAAACGTCAAATCAAAATTTAAGGAGAAAATGTGGTGTGGTAAAGAGTTAGAGGAAAAAAGAAAATTAAGGTATTATAAAGATGTAATCAACCCTAATCTAGAAGATCAAAATTGTCTATATGTTTTTCCAAGTGTAAAGAAAAAAATAAGCATTTCTAAGATAAGAACAAATTTTCACGAGCTCCATAGTGAAACTGGGCATTGGTCAATTCCTAAAACGCCATGGGATGAAAGAGTGTGTCACCTTTGTGACACTAAGAAGGTTGAAGATGAAAAGCACTTTCTTTTAGATTGTCCAGCCTATACCCATATTAAATCTCATTTTCAAAATATTTGTCACACTACCAAACTTCCTAACCTCTTAACTCAACAAAGTATGGTGATCTTGATGTTTTCTTACAATTAGTATGAAGAAACTATTGCATAGAAGTAAGTCATATATTTCCATACATATTTGAAAAGATTCACTTTACAACAAACATTATAGAAATAAAGTAAAATAGGAAATCACTTTATTAAATAAGAAAGGACATGTGCACAAATCCCTTGTGTTGTATATTTAAATTTGTATAAGAATGTAATAAAGGAACATCTCCCATTTGCATCTATTTGCCTTCTACATTTTTTTTCCAAGAAAAAAATAACTCAAAATTATATTAGGTATATAATTTCGTTTACAAGTCTAGCTCCTACGAGCTAATTTTCAGGGAGAAATACAGGTCGCTCTATTACAATGAACAGTCCAAATGAAATCTCGGATCCATAAAAGTAACAGCCCCACCAAGAGCAATAAGCACGCTGACGCCGAGAAAGATAAGATGCCTGTGTAACCAGTCCAGGAGAAGCAAATTGATGTTCCTTCATCGCAGAGAGCTGCAGTCGAATCAATCACAGTCGTAGCAAAAGGACGCAAAGCCACTTCATTCGAACAGGTTGATGTGGGTAATGGGGCTATCGATCCCATTTAAGCAGTGGAACACCGATAAACGCCCAACTTTCTCACCAAGGGCTCTTTTTGAAAGAACATCGGCCTCCTTATTGTGGATCCTGGAGAAATGACGGAAGTTGATGTCTCTGAAAAGCTTGGAGAGGTTAAGCGTTTTGTCTTTCCAACCTTCAATCTGGATCGAATGTAAATTACTCTTTTGGTTGATCCAGTCAATAATGACACGGGAGTCCCCGTAAACTTGAAGGTGGTCTAAGGTCCAATGAGAAGCTAAAGCGAGGGTTGTCCACAAACCCAAGAGCTCCGCTTTAGTATTCGAGCCCTCTCCGCAGTTTAAAAACCACTTCGTGACTTTGTTTGGAAGAGTTTTGAAGAAACCCCCTGCCCCACAACAAAGTCCCGTAGCCACCGCTGCTCCGTCAAAACAAGCCAGCGTTGAGCCAGCAGTCAAAGGGAGCACACACACCAAGGGGGGTTGGGAACTGAAAGAGGAGGGCTGCCAGAAGAAAGAAGCCTGAATCCTGTGTACAACCGCCATCACTGAGGGGGAACAGTCCTCAAAGACTGCTTTATTCCGCTCCGTCCAGATCTGCCAGCAAGTATGTGCAGCCAGGCTCGGGGAAGATGCCTTATGGGAAATCCAAGAAGAAAAACAAGCCGAGAGTGTGAGCCCTCTCCAGTCACACGAAAGTGAGAAGGACTTGATTAAAAGTTTCCAAACCTCCCTTGTGAAATGACAATGTACCAAGAGGTGATTAACATCCTCGGACGCAAGTTTGCAGAGCGTGCAGAGACCAGGCCCCTCCCATCCTCTTCGTCTGAGTGCCTCCCAGGTCAGAATTTTGCCTCTGCCCGCGAGCCAAGTGAACAGCTTCAGCTTGAGCGGGATCTTCCAATGCCAGATTTGACGGATCCACAATCTATCAACTTCGAGCCTCAGCTGATGAAGGCAGGCCGAGTAAATGTTTTTCACTGTGGTAGAGCCTGTAGCATCACCGCCAGCCCACAAAATTAATGTCTCCCATTTGCACCTATTTGTTTTCTACATTAGTGTCTCCCATTTGCACCTATTTACCTTCTACATTGATGCTTCTTTCCTGACTATTTGTTATTATAACCTCAATGTCTCCCAAATTGCAATTACCTAAGGCTTCTTAGAAGTAATATTCTACTTGTATGAACCTTTGGTTCATAGACTATGAAATTGTAATATGAATTTTTTATTGTCTATTTTAATATTTTGAACATTGATTACATTTGTTAAGATTAACAAAACTTAGGCAACATGAAAAGAAAAATAACACAATTTAAATGGACAAAATATATTATTTTCAATATTATTTTTAATATTATAATAAGAATTATTTCAAAGATAAAATTCTAAAATCAAATCAAACTACGAATTTGCTTTCGATGAACATTTTTTAGAATATTATAATACGAATTTGCTTAATGATAAAATTCTAAAATCAAATCAAACTACAAATTTGCTCTGTAAACAATGGATGAACATTTATTTTGTGACAAGAGGAAAAAACCCATAATCAAACAATGGATGAACATTTTTTGTGACGAGAGCTGTAATGAAGTTGGTAAGTCGGTGCTCATCATTCACACGGAATGTCCAGTGAATGGTTAGCAGGTGACGTATCGACGGGGTCTGTAACATAATTAATCTCCGGCCCCACCTGGGTTGGCCACTTGCTAAAGGGTCGTTTCCTTATGAAAGTCGGTGACAGGTGCGTGTCATTTAGGGGGAGGGTCTGCAATTTCCACTTGGTGGATCGGCCACTTGCAAAAGATTTCTTTGCGTTTTCCACGGTCTAACGAACTCGGCGCGTCAGTGCGTTACTGCTACGCGCAATATTCGTTCAGTGGTCCCATCGGGACCGTATACGCGTCTGGGTGGTCTGTGACTTAATTAGCAGGCCTTTACTGTTTTTTTAAGAGACAGCATGCATTCAATTATTTGTATTGTTGAATTTCTTTTCATTTATTTTGCAGTAGTCCAAACGTTCTATGGGAAGATTTTATACAATTTTTTTCGTTTGATTTTGCTTGAAATTTAATGATGAATGGTTGGATCTGTCGATTTGAGTGGCTAAGTTTGTATTGTATAATTCAAGTGTTCTGGGTTTTTTTTCAGGCTGAATCCATTTATGCATTCATAAATGCAATTTAAACAACAAAAAATAGTGATTTTGTCCAAAATTACATCGTTGGATTCCGGCTAAAAAACTCAAAAGGTAGAACGTTTAGCCAACTCCATTTATTTGTATTGGTAATGTCCTTTCCATGTTTTCTGAAGGGACAATTTGCGTTCAATTATTTGTATACACTGTCGTTACTCGTACGTTCATGAATCATAATCATCTCCGTAAAAAAAATGTAAAACACTCTTCGTAATCAAAATTGAACCCCTTTTATTCTCCGGATGGGGTGTCATCGGGAACATCGTGCACATGGCCATGTGGGCGGACACTTGGCCACAACCCTCTCCACATCACGCCATCGTAGCCTGCACTCCCTCCAAACATTTAACCATGCATTCAATATATTGATTGACGTACCCCTACATTCATTTTTTCACAGAGCCAGTTATGGCAATGGCACCCCAGCTCATAGAGGTTGTAAATGCGATGGGTTGGTCTCCTAACGAGTCCCATCGCAAGACCTAGATCCATGGTTTTTGTTTCGTGCTGATGAAGCTTATGGCTCATTCGCATCATTCTCCTCTTGCTCTTCGCAGTCACACACCAGTTCGAGTTTCTCTTCGCCACTGGTTCGAGATTTTCCCTCCGCTTCGAGCTCTTCCTTCCGCTCCACCTTTGGTCCATTTCCTCCCCTCCTTTCCTGGTCTTCTTCCCGATGTTGCGACAACGAAGAAAATCAAAGCGTGGGGCAACTTGGTACGCTGCGAGGGGGAGAGGCTCGCGGGGTCGAGGAAAGCGAGCTCTTCATAACTTGTCTCAGACTCCTGACCATGCCACCACTCTAGAACTCCCTCTTGACCGTGCCACCACTCCGCAACTCCCTCCTCTGTCCTCACCGTGGGCTTGTAGAGTGGAGTGGTTTGATAGCTTTGGAAATTCCTTTGGTTTTGCACCTAAGCTTAGCCTAGAACCATCACTTGTCCACCCGTCTCCACCCCGTCCCCCACCTCCCTCCGCTCTCCCCAGTCTGACCACCCCCCTCTCCCTTCTTCCGCCTCCTCCCCTTTCTCTTCTGATGCTCCATCACCCCCTATGCCTCCTCCTGCTTGTTCTTGGTGCGATGGGTTCTTGAATTTGAAGAACTCTATGGATTTTATCCAGAGCGCAGTCATGGATGTCAAGTGTGACATCAAGGAGTTGTTGAACGGGGATAAACATTGGGTTCGTCACAAGGAGCATCTGGAGTCTCTTCTTCTTGCTCTCTGGCATACCACCCCAGACATAGGGATTCTAGGCAATGACATAGCGCAAGACCTATAGAAAGGACAAATGCTAGACCCCAACTCCGGATGACTCCAACATTCTCAAGTTTCACTGGTTTTTTTATGTTTCCAGATAGATTAGTTCACTGGGTTCCAACCTTGCGAGACATCCTAACTTCTAGGCTTAGCACAATTTTGTTTTTTACAGTTTTTTATAATTACATGGACATCTGGAAACTCTACGGCTATGTGGTAGTGTTGGTTTCCCACTAGAGCGATGTTGCGACGGTCTCTCAGACTATTCCGTCATCTATAACTTTTGCACTTTAGCAAGTTTCAATATATTTTTCTAACTTACAAAAAAAAATAACCCCTTTTACACGAGATTTAAAGGTTTTTTTATTAAATTTAAGAATAATCAAAATAATTTAAAGGTTGAATTAAATATTAGAACTTTTTTCAAAGGATTAAGGTTTGAAATCGTTTTAGAATTCCAATTTAAAATTAACAAATAAAAAAATTAATTATTTTATTTTAATTGTTTTAGAATTTCAATTTAAAATTAACAAATAAAAACTTAATTATTTTATTTTATCATGATGATGGTGGTTGATTCCATTTAAAATTAACAAATAAAAAACTTAATTATTTTATTTTATTTTATCATGATGATTGTTGATTCCATTTAAAATTAACAAATAAAAACTTAATTATTTTATTTTATTTGATCATGATGGTTGTTGATTCCATTAATTAATTGATATATTAAATTTATTTTTTTATGATTAAAAATATTATAAAGAAGTTTTTTCAAATTTGTATAATTTTGATGGGTTTACACTGTACACTTGAAGAAGGTGGGTATTGTTATAAATGTTTTGAAATGGAGATTGAATGTGGGCATATTGAAGATATTATAAGAGAAAATGTTTTGCATCCTTCACATTAGTATGACAAAGATGTCACATTCTTTCATCCAAAGGTGATTTGAGAATTGCCTGATACTATGTTTCATTATGGATCTTGTGAGAATTAGTTCTTTTTTTCATAAAAGAAAAATATCTTATATTAGTAAATACTAA
>JZKD02S0094681.1:208106-219269 GCA_000966675.3 Picea glauca | reverse complement strand
TACAATATAAGAACATATGCATAATGCCATATCCCCTATCCATAAAAACATGTTATAGTTTTTTACAAAAACATAATCTTTGATCGATTAACCAACACACAAAATTTAAACTATAGATATTCTTTCAAAAATTTATGTTTGTGTTCTTGTCCCTTTTGCATAGAAGAGAACACCTTCCTCCATCTGTAAACCTTGTTTGGACATATGATCAACTTCCTTGTTGTATTCTCTGTAAATATGCTGAGCTTTAAGAGTCTGAAAATGTTCACTTAATTGGCGAATTATCCACATCCACGACTGCAAATTTATCACCTGCATATTATTTTTAAATGAAAACTAGTCAATGATTACTTTAGAGTCACCAACCAGCTGTAGGCATGATACCTATTTTAAATTAGCAAAGTACAAGACAATCCATAAAGCCATAAGTTCACCCCTAGTGTTGGTTCCAGATCCACAATTCATTTTTATACTGTAATTACCCAAAAATGGACTTTTTAGAATAGCTCCTGCACCACACCTCAAGCCCCCATCTTGTGAGGCTCCATCAAAGAAACCAATGACCATATTCCTCTCTAACAAAAGTGGCTTAACAATTCTTAATTTCTTATCAGATTGTACTCTTTCTATTTCTTTCACATATTGCAAAATTCTATTGCAAACTATGTTAAGAGACACATTATGATCTTAAAAAATAATAAAATTTCTATGTCTCCAAATCTCCCAACAAATGTAACAAGGTAATTCCTTCATATAATTCATCTCCTTTAACCAATCTTGGAAACAGTCACTTAGCTGGCCAAATCCCCAATCTTTTTGTATTTTAAAAACAATTAAGATTGACTTCCAAACCTCCTTGGTGAAAAAACACTCAACCATCAAGTGATTTATTGACTCCTCCCTTTCTCCATGGAGCCGACATCTACTAGGACCAAGAAATCCTCTTTTAGTTAAATTATCCCAAGTTAAAATTATGTTTTCAAACATCAACCAACAAAAAAGTTTTAATCTTAAGGCAATATGCCACTTCCATAACTCCAATGTCCACTCCTTTGTATCAATCTCAATATCAACTAAACATTGAACATCATAGGGTTGTTTTGCATTGATTGTTCCTCCTTTATGATCCCAAGACCATACTAAAGAATTATTTTCATTATTTAGCATAAACCCAGAAAGTTTTATTCCTTTCACATATAACTCCCATTCCTCTTTCTGTTCGCCAGAAATCCCAAGCATTTATGCACTTTTCTAATAAAAACCATTAAGATCACCATCAAATGGAGAAGCAACCTGAGATAGAAACTTTATGCCTTTTGAAAGAAAGGTAATTACTAAATTTGCAGATAATTTATAAAAAAGATTGAGTTCCAATCAGTGGATCCACACCTAGTCTAATATCCCAGCCATTCCTCGGCTTCCAAACAATCCAGTCTGTAATGATGGGTAAAGACAAAGTAAGAGCTCTTGAATAGTTTGAAATACCTTTCAAGTTTTTTCTTCCTTCCCTTAACCATTCCACTACAAATTTCTTCTTTAAATACTCTTTCAGAATCACTTCATGCCAAAAACCTGGTATCATTAGACTCCTCCATAAACTCTTTGTTGCCAAGGCTTTACCAAAATAAAAAAATATATTTAATACCTCACCCCCCTTTCTTTTTTGGCTTAGTTATCCTTTTCCAGTCTACCAAATGTATGCTTTCCTTTTCTTTTTTTCCCGTCCATAAAAAAACTAAACATCATTCTTCTGATTCTGTCTAATATGCCTTATGGAATCTTAGCCATAGAAATTCAATAAACATGAATGCTTTCTAAAACTAATTTAAACAAAATAAACCTACCTCCTAAAGTGAGCCATCTATGACACCAATTTGAAATCATTTTCTCAATTTTTTTTAGCATCCAACTCCAATCAACCTTAGTATAACAACTAGATTTTAGAAAAAAACCCAAATATTTGAATCCTTCTTTTAAATTTTTTACCTCATATGGAAAAAAGTTCTTTTAATTGTGATTGCTCCTCCTCTGTCCATCCTGTTTCTAAAAATAGTGACTTCTGAGAACTGAAAGACATACCAGTGGCATTACAAAATAAGTCAAGTGCTTCCTTTATAGCTTTCCATTCTAATAAATTGTCATTTCCAAATAAGATAACATCATCCACAAAGAGTAAATGTGTAAGTCTAATTCCATTTGCAACCGAACTCCTTCAATTTTACCTTCTTCAATAGACTTTAAAAGTATTCTACTCAATCCTTCAACAATGAGTAAAAAAAGTAGAAGGGAAAAAAGACATCATTGCCTTAAACCTATGGAACTCTTGAAGAAACAGGAAGGACTTCCATTAATTAAAACAGAGAAATTTGCAGAGCTGACACATCCCATAATCCAATCTGTAGCTTCAAGGTTGAGCCCAATCTGAAGTAAAACCAATCTGAGAAACCCCCAATCAACCCTATCATAGGATTTCATCATATCTAGTTTCAAGACCAAAGCTTTGATATTTTTAACCTTTATACTATGTAGAGCTTCATGTGCCACTCCTATAGCATCTGAAATTTGTCTATTCTTCAGGAAACCAAACTGCTCCTTTGAAATACCAGAAGAGAGAAAGGATTTAATTCTAGTAGCAATGATTTTGGTAATTATCTTATAAATCATATTACAAAGGGAAATGGGTCTGAAGTATGCAGATGAACCTAGCTTATCACTTTTCGTCAATGTTAGAAAGGTTGCATTTAGTGCTCCACTAACCTTCCCTTTTAATCTAGACTCCTCCACCACTGCTAATAGTTCTGGACCCAATAGCTCGAAAAACTCCAAGAAGAATTCAATTGTCCAACCATTCGGCCCATGACTTTTAGAAACTGCAAATCCTTTCAAAGTAGTCAACACCTCATAAAAAATTACAGGATTAGCAATTCTTTGTCCTTCAACCTTAGAAAAAATTCTAGGATAACCCTTTATAACCTCCAATTGGTGAACTATTGAGAGGTTTTCCTGATCTTTGAAAATATTTTTGAAATAATCCATTGCTTCTTTTTTAAGTCGTTTTGTCTTGTAAGTAAAGATCCATCCATCAATCTGATATCCTAAATAACATTGTTCTATTTTCTAAATTTTGCAAAGGAATGAAAGAATTTTGTATTCCTATCCCCCAAAGCAAGCCAAGTTATTCAACATTTTTGTCTCTAGGTCTCCTCCTCCTACTTTAAAAGCTCCATTTTTCTGTTCTCCTTTTCTGCAACCAAAACCTTATCTTCCTCCCTCTCAAAACCCCTAAGAGAGTCTATGTAAATTAATTCTAAATCCACTTCTAGCTGGAAAAGTTCCTTCTTAGACAAAATCTTTTTATTTGGTTCCCAACTAATGACCAAAGATTTCAGCATCTTTAGTTTAAGAACTAGAGTATGAATAGGATAAGAGATCTTTGATATCACTAACCCGTGCCACTTGGTTCGAACTAATTTCACAAAGTTTGGTTTCATAAGCCAGACTAAATTGAATTTAAAGGAGTAATTAAACTTTTATGATTCTTGTTCCAATTGGAAAACCATTGGAATATGATTTGAGATCTTTGCATTTACCAACCACGATCGAAATCTGAGTCCCGAGAGTGCCAACTTTTCATTAATTAAAAAGCGATCCAATCTCTTAGCAATAAATCCCTGCTCTCCTCTACTATTTCTCCAAGTTGGAATCAATTTAATAGGTTCCACATATATTAAGCCTTCTTCCTGTAACAGTTGGTTAAAATATGTTGCCAAGGGATCAATTCTTGAAGAAGTACCCCAAACTTCCCTTGTAGATAGTGTAAAATCCAGATCGTCACCCAATAATAAATCAAGATCTTTCAATAAACCATCCATCTTCACAAAATCCAAAAACAATTGTATATCCCCGTATGGACCATAGCAATTTACGAAATTCAAAGTTTTGTTGAGATCCATAACAAAACCATCCAAAAGGATTCCTGCAAGAGTCAAATAAGCATTGAAATCAAATTTTCTAGGGTTCTAGGAAGTCAGTAATCCCCATGATAACCCACAAGAATCCACTCCACAGAACGCCCATCTAGGTAACAAAATAGAGAAAAACTCATGCGCCCTAATCACACTAACCATAGTTTCTTGTATTAGCAAGATATCTGGATTTATCATTTCTATCAGTCGCTTGAGGGATACAAAATTTGGAGCACCCCCCACTCCTCTAACATTTAGAGAGACTACTTTCATTTTTTAACCCTCGCTAGGAATTTCTGTGCTCTAAGCACCCTTGGTCCTTCCATAACCTGAGAAAGTGAAAAACCATTAGTTTTCTTCTCCTTCCCCAATTTTCTAACTTCTCGTTTTAATAGGGAAAAACTCTTTTTCCAAACCTCCAAAAACCTCACCATTAAAGTTTGAAGTCTCCTTAGAATGTTTGTAAACACTACCTCTTTCAACTGTCCAATCCACCTTAGCATTGGATAGGGAAGATGAAGAAGTATCCCCCCCCGAATAGATTTGAAGAGGAGAACGCCTCAAAACTTCTTTATAAGACAGGCGAAAGATTGAAATGGTATCTTCTACAACTTTACTGACTGCGGGTTCTGAAGGAGGATCCACAAGAGGGGTTTCCACAGTAACCTCAACACACGAATTTGAATCATCTATATCAACAATAGAATTTCCACTCAAATCACTCAACCTATCTACTAAACTAGAGTCTAAAGAGGAAACCTTAACTCCCGAACCCCAACTCTCTATATCCATTCGAAACCCTTCCTTCGAGTTTGGATGTATAAAAGTTGTACCACGAGAAGAACCCTCCTCTATCAACTATAAACCCCTTTTGGAATCTCCCACAAAACTACCCAGAGAAAAAACCTTCTCTCGGGAACCAACCAACGAATCTGGCTCAGACTCTAAAAATTTCGAACCCAGTTCTTCTAATTCAGAAAACTCATTCAAATCTAAATTGACAGAGATTTCATTCAGGGGGTTGTTCAACCAGGAAAAGGTTTATTCAAACATGCACCCTGTAAAACCTCAACATCTTTTAAAGAAAGAGAAAACTCAGGAGAGATATTTTAAGCTTACCAAATAACGTGTTGAAATCTAGTAATTGTGAAATAGAGTCCCCTTCTTCAACTGAGTTAGTGATATCACTCGAAATCCTACTCGCAACTGGAAGAAATTCTCTGATAAAATCATCAGAAGAGCCTGTATCGAGTTGTTTTTTATACCTTCCAGGACAGGATTTTTTCAGGTGACCCACTTCCTTACAAACCAAGCATCTAAAAGGAATACCCCAATAATCCAGTCTCTGGTTATATACAACCCCCCGCTAAGCAATTTCCAAATCCACTAGTAGTCCTTGATGTATGTTGATTTCAACCAGGATTTTTCATACTCTCCTATCCTGTACAATGAGTACCTTCGGCTCCACATGCAAAAATTTACCTAAAGCATCTCCAATCTCCTTAAAATCTTCCAAATTATAGAAAACCGGTGGGCATCCTGGAAAAAACACCCATAAATGTCGAAACCTTATGTGATCTTTCTCTAGATTAAAAAGATGTGTCCATCTTTTGATCATAAGACTACCTGAACCGCAGAGCCAAACTTTATCAAGAATCCTTTCCACGACAGATTCTATCCTAAATTGAAAGAGAAACCATCCTTGACCCAACACTAAGACATCTGGGATGTAATCCAACAATGGTTTCCAATTATTAGTGACCCACTAGTTTATATCAAGTTTGGACAAATCCTAGTAGCTAAAGCGACCAACCAACACACATAAAGATAGAGACGTTACCTCCTATAACCCCACATCTTTACCCAGGACCATCTTCGAGCTATGTTTCCAAGGTTTCCAAGTCTTAATATCCCCATTCCTCCTTACAAAACCCACAGATCCTCTAGAGCTTCCTCCAGGGATCTTTTCATGTTCTATTCTCTTATTGTTCTCCACCAAATCACTTTTCTGTGGAGATTTAACTCCAACCTCTTCCTTTGTAAGCTTTGTCGTTATGCAATCTTCTAAGGTGCCCACAATCCTTGCAATCTCTGCTTGTGTAACAATAAAAATACTTTTGCGTGATTCCTTTGATAAGAGTAAACCCCTACAACCTCCCTTCGCTTCTACCTCGAACAAGTGGTCGATGATCTCGATGTTCCTCGTGTCCATCAGATGACCATCGTGTTCAAGATCTGGTAGCTGGGACCTCTACAACACCTCGGATTTCATTTAAAAATATATCTGTCTTGTACTGCAATCGTATTTTCCGAATTAAATCTTCACGATATTCTTCATCAAGTTTAAATATGCCATCTTGACTTCACAGTGTTTCATCCATTGAATCTATTAACTTTTCCACCTCAGTTGCTTCCATGTTTGGAGTTTAAGAGTTGTACTTCCCCCAAGTCACCCTTCTGGTGTGTTTCTCCAAGATAAATTATCTGAGCCAAACTTGAGAAAATCCCCTTGATCCACATGTCCACTACCTGGTCGTAATAGCTTACTCGAGCTGTAGCCTGTCGCCAGTACCAAATGCTATCCTCCCCCTAGTATAACCTAGGGTTTTCATTGCCATGAAACCTAAGGTTTTTGCCTTTAAGTCTCCTATGTTCAAATTCCGTGACTCTATATGAAGAAACATGCCCATCATTCCAGAACCGAAACAAAGAGAGAGCATCTCATCGCAGAACATATGCATATAGTAACAAAATTTTAACTTTGTGGAAAGAGTATCACTAACATTCGCATCATGAAAGAAACTTCATTGTGAGAGTTAGTTCCTTCTTATTTTAACAATGTTGATTTTCTTTTTTAATCTAGCCATGACAAAAGATACTTCTCATTTTCTAGACTAAGGTTAATGACCTCTTTATACATATTTAAATCCAGAAGGGGTAAGGGTATGTATACATTCCTAGGCAGAGGGGGTCCCTTGTCCCACAAACAAGGGGGTCTCATACACCAATAAATTATTATTATTATTATTATCTTAATTTTTTCTTATCCTCTATTTATTTATCTCTTTATGACAAAACAATTTATTTTCCATAGAGTGGTCTCCTCCTGTATTTTCCAATGATTTATGAAGTGAAAAAAATTGATAAAATTTCTAAAAAAACCATTATAAGTGGGAAAGAGACATACCATTATTTTAAAGTGTTTATTAGTGAAAGAGAAATTAGTCCTTAAGAGTTAGTGACACCAGTCTCTCTCCAAATTTTTTCATTAATATCTATACTCATAATAATTAAATTTTACATCAATGTGAATGTGAAGAGTTACAAATATTGAATTGTTATTTTCCCTGATTTTTATTCTTCATCACAAATCTTAGTGCACCTATCTTTTTGTGCTTTTGAGTCAACCCATATGAGGGCAAATTTGTCCATCTTGTTTCCTTCCTCCTCTTCCTTTGTATTTCTAGTAAGAAAAAAATATGTATTTTGCTTACATTAGAGTTCACATATTTTAATAGTAGTAGGTTAATTAGTAATTTTTTGTTGTTTATAACTTCATATTGTTGTTTATGAAGGAGGAAGTGGTGTTTCTACTATAATGATTATGTTGATGAACAAATGAAAACACTCGGTGTGGCCCCATGTCCAACCGAGCACTACCAAGTTACTACTCGCTAATGGCATATTCCTTGTAATACCTCAACACTTCATCCATCGTCGAGTCGAATATGGGGTCCCTGTTGGTGCAATTATTTGCATAATATATTACCAAACATAAATTATCAACCAAGATTCGTAATCAAAAGCATTGATGCACTATATGTGTCGATAACAGATAGGTTCCTATGTCTGATGAGTATAGTTCAATAAAAAAAACCATATAAAAACCAATACTCTATTTTCACACTTCAAAGATAAACTCTTCATACAATTCATAAATTAGAAAACAAAACTTGTAATCATGCACTCAAAATATTTTGCTCAGATAATGCCTTGTCCATTTACAAGCTCATGAAGTGGAAAGATGGACTTTGAATCTGTTATCTGTAGCTAATATCCTTAACAACAACTAAAAAACAAATTTGAGCACACTTCAACAATACCACTCCAAACTTAGAAGATAAAACTGATAACAAAACTTCTCAAGCAAACAATGAATCGAAAGGTTATTTCTTAGGTGACAAATCTGTTCATTAGAGGCTCATAAAATGAAGAGATGAAATTAAGATCTATCTCCTGGAGCAACTAAATTAACAAGTGGAATGCTCCATTAAAGCTCATGTATGGTGAAATATGGAGATCCAACTGTTCCTGCATTACCACACTTTACAACAAATTCGAATAGTGAAATTAAACAAAATATCATGAAATCAAAATAACAAATACATGAAATGAAAATCTACACTAACAATTTACAATAAGCTTACCAAGCTGGATTGGTGGCCCTTGCTGATGGCAACATGGAAGCTTTTAGATTACCAGATGTTAACTTCTAAGAGAGACAAAATCACTAAATTCAATCTTACATTAATCTCCAACAAGTAGGTTTACAAAAATAGTTTTTTCATGAATCCATTCTACATCATAACAATTATCCTTTAAGAACCATTCTTACATCATGATAATTCCTCTCTACTCAGGCCTATAAGGTCTTATTTATACGTAAAATCTATGGAGGAATGGATGAAACTGAATCCCCAAACTAAGAAAACAAATTTTACAATTTTAGGATAAATCCCAAAACTCTGTGTTTTTTAACAATTTGGGCAGATTCGAGTTATTCCCCCATCCATATCTCCCAAACAAATTCTAATTTTGAAAAATTGTTTATGATTTATTCAATTTGCCATATTCTGGACAAAACCCACGTTTTATAATTTCTATATCGGATACCATATGCACGGAAATCGAGGTGCAAGTTGGCAGTTTGAGTTTTTTTGATAATTTTGGCAGAATCATTCCCCCTGAGTTGAAGGTCCACACGTGTGATATGGGTGAATTTTGACTCACATGTCCTCATGAAAACATCATTCTAGACAAAACCCATGTTCCCGATTTTCCTCTAGAAGCTTTCCAAAATTTTGAATTATTTCTAGTACCGGATTAGCACAAGCTGGTACCGGAATAGGTGGAGCCTTGGTACTAGAATAGACTGGGTACTAGATCATGCTGATTAAGAGTCAAAGGATTAGAATCATACAAAATCAAACATTTAATCGAATTAATTCAAGAAAATTAAACAAATCATGCCTTAATCATAATTTACCCCTTATACACATGAACAAGGTAATCAAGTGTGCTTTTGGAGGAAACAATCAAGTATAGGTTTATATCATAGGCAAAAATGGTTTGAATACAAGGTAAGATAGGGCATTATACATGTCAAAATGGAGACTCAACATTCCCCCATGCTTAAGTCATTGCATGTCCTCATGCAACAAAGATCTTCAAAATTTCAAAATTGATGATACTCTTCATTCGATCAAGCATTCCCTGAAGTTTCATCCTTCTTCAACTCCTAAGTTCCTATTAAACAATATAAAATTCTTGGCTTATGCTTCACATTCTTACCCATGGCAAAGTAGTTATGACGAAAAAGTTGGAGTCATGAGTAATAGATTAGATCTATTAGTGATTTGTCGTTAAGCCTTATCCAATCTGTTGTCGATCATAGTTAAGAGAAAGGGCTGGATGTGACTCTAATATGATTATAGGATAGTGTCCAAGAGTTTTCATAATGAATTTGACTAATAGGCCCCCCTGGCTAGATTACCTTTAAAACAAAAATGATATAAGCATAGTTTAGATATCATTTGAAGAGAGGAACACATAAATGAATACATCCCAAGATGATTAAATCGTTTCTTATCCAAGTTTTTAGATATGAAGCTCTTTTTGTTTAGGTAAGGTGAATTACACATACTGAGGGTCCCACTTCTCGTGCAAACCTATTTTTTAAAGATAAAACTCTAAAGTGGATACTTGAAGGTTCTTAATAAAATCATCTGAGAGATATAAAGGTCATCTCTTAGCTTTGATTTGATAGTGATTGCTTCAGAATGATACCCAAGGGTTTATGTTCAGTTTTAAGTGTGCCACTTTATGTTTTTCAACTCCCTTTACACGACATAGCCCCGCTGCTAGCATGCTTGTTCAGTACCCCGACGGGTTTACCTTAGTACCATACAAGAATGGCTCCGCTGCCAGCAGGCCTGTTCAGTACCCCGACGAGTTTACTTGTACTTCCTGATACTTCCTTTTTATTATATTACTCAAAAGATTTAGAATGATGTATACTATTCATAGACAGTTTTAGAGTATAAGGAAGGCAGGTGGTACGAGAGTGTTTTAGATTTATTAGACACATAATTAATTGTTTGCAATTATCCCAAGGGTGACATCTTCCACATTCAACTTAAATATTAGTTATTCAATGTATAATGTAACATCTCAAATAATGACTAAGAGGTCCCTCTAGTTAATCCTATTAGGGTTCTTAGGAAAGTTCATTGTAGTTTTGCAAGGGCGGTCCACCACATGAGGTTTTCATCAATACCTTCAAAGAAAAACTCGTAAAGATAAACTTCGATAAAAACTTGTTTGAATCAACTAGGTTAGTATTAGACATAATGGTGTCACCACTTTTCAATGAATATTTCAATTAGCAATCACTTCTTCAAAATGACGAGGTGATAAGACACGTGCACCCATTATCATATATAGCTAAATGTGAAAATATCTTCTTAAATGATAGCAAAGATGATTCATTTAGGGTTGAGTGCAAAAATGTAGGAGGAAGATGTACATGAGAGTAAAAACAATTCAACACAATGTTAATGTTTAGCCATTATTATAGTTCTTTGCAATTCAATAGATAATAGCAACATAAGAACAAGATCACTGAGAAATACACATCCACAAGAGACACAACATTTATCCTGGGAAACCCTATAGGGGAAGAAAACCCCGTAAAGCTTCCTTAATATAAATAGCCAATATAATGCCAAGAGATCTTATGCTAAAACATAAAGTCCTCTCCCAAGATATGTGCCACTCTCTCTCTCCTTTCCGGTAACAGATCATAACTTGTCTCTCAAACTGAGCAAGTGTGTTATCTCCAAATGAGGCGCTAGCCTCCTTTATTTATACAAGTTCTGGCACGTGTGAAGTGTCTCTTCATTGGCAGGGCCGACTTCTT
>JZKD02S0094681.1:192917-208056 GCA_000966675.3 Picea glauca | reverse complement strand
CAATATCCGACATGATCAATCCACAATGGGGATTGATCCTATAAATAAAATATCAATAATAATAAGAATACTCTTTGCAGTTACATTATTTCAACACTCCCCCTTAACAAGAAGGCTATTCTTCGACAACATCATGCGAGAGAGAGAGGACAACATCATCAACAACATCAGGTAAGAGGACAACATAATCAATATCATCTTGGCTGGCGTATTTATAAATCATCGGAAGTTTTCTTCATCAGTAGCATCATCATTCTCAAAGGAATGCCATCATCATCTGCATCAATATGTATTAGTATAAAAACTGATACATCATCATTATCATCACAGCTCAAGGCTGGCCCATCACAGTACTAGACTGGCTTTATGTCACAGTTGTTAAGCTGGTAGCTCAGTGCAAGTCACATCTTTCTTTACGTCTAACAAATAGGTTAGAAGCAAGGTATACATCATCTTGATTTACGTCTAACAACTGGGTCAGAAGCAAGGAACACATCATTATCATGCTTTACGTCTAACAACGAGGTCAGAAGCAATGACTCATCTTGCTTTACGTCTAACAACGAGGTCAGAAGCAAGGAACACATCATCGTCATGCTTTACGTCTAACAGTGAGGTCATAAGCAATGACTCATCTTACTTTACGTCTAACAACGAGGTCAGAAGCAAGGATCACACACATCGTTATGCTTTACATCTAACAACGAGGTCAGAAGCAATGACTCATCTTGCTTTACGTCTAACAACGAGGTCAGAAGCAAGGATCACACACATCATCATGATTTACGTCTAACAACGAGGTCATAAGCAATGACTCATCTTGCTTTACGTCTAACAACGAGGTCATAAGCAAGGACCATATAATACTCCCCCTTTCAAGGAGTGTCCTTTCGGACTATACCAAGATTATCTCGAAAGTGTTCAAACTTTACACGAGATAGAGGTCTGGTCAACACATCAGCAACCTGTTCATCCATGCTAATGTACTGGAGCTTCAAGGCTCCTCTCTGTACCATGTCACAGATGAAATGATAGCGAATCTCTATGTGCTTCGACCTATCGTGGAATACAGGATTCTCTGTCATTTTTATGCAGCTTTGGTTGTCACATAGAATCACGGTTGCTCTCATCTCTAAGTCAAATAGGTCAGTTAACACATTTCGAAGCCATATAGCTTCACAACTAGCAGAACATGCAACAATGTACTCTGCTTCTGCTGTGTTGAGAGAAATACTGGATTGCTTCCTACTCTGCCACGAGATCATAGCTGATCCCAAACTGAAAAAGAATTCGGAAGTGCTTTTTCTGTCAGCAACGCTTCCTGCCCAATCTGAATCAGTGTATCCACTCAATGTGAAGTCATTATCTCCATCATAGCTGAGACCATAATCCATTGTACCTTTAAGGTACCTCATAACATGTTTTGCAACCACTAGGTGAACACGTTTGGGCTCTGCCAGAAACTGACTCAAGGTGTTCACAACAAAACAAATGTCTGGTCTAGTGTTCGTCAGGTACATCAATGATCCAATAATTTGTCTGTACAGTGTGGCAAATCTGACGAAGTATCAACCAACAGCTTCAGCTTCGCTTCCATGGGTGTATTCATGGACTTGCATTCCAGCTTGTCGAATCTCTTTAAGATTTCGACCGTGTACTTCCCTTAGTTAAAGAAGATCCTCTCAGGACTCTGCCATACCTTAAGACCTAAGAAATAATGCATTAGGCCAAGGTCTTTCATTTCAATTTATGAGGCAAGTCTCCTTTTACATTCAACGATGTTCTTTTCTTCTCCAGTTAAGAATAAGTCATCCACATATAGCAGTAAGATTACTGGTTCATTATCCATAATTTTGAAGTAGAGATTTGAGTCTGCTTTACTCTTGGTAAAGCCTAAGCTCGTCAAGAAACTGTTTATACAACCATACCAAGCTCTAGGAGCTTGCTTCAATCCGTATAAGGCTTTCTTCAATCTGCAGACATGAGACTTCCTGTCTTCAACCTCAAATCCTTGAGGTTGCTCTATATACACTTCCTCTTCGATGACATCGTTTAGAAAAGCTGTCTTCACGTCCATCTGGTACAACTTCCACTTCATCTTAGCTGCAAGAGCTATGATGGTCCTGATCGAAGTGTATCTGGCCATAGGAGCGAATGTCCCTTCATAGTCAATGCCTTCCTTCTGGGAAAATCCACGAGCGACAAATCTTGCTTTATACTTCTCAATACTTCCATCAGCAGCATGTTTTATTTTGAAGAACCATCTGTAGGATACCCCATCTTTATTCTTTCGGTCTGGGAACTATTTCCCATACTTCATTCTTCATTATGGATTGGTATTCCTCTGTCATGGCATCTGCCCATTCTTTTCTTTGAATGGCTTCTTCAAAGCAAGTAGGCTCCTCATCTAGGAGATCACACATCAAAGCCGTGTAATTGGAGAATGGCTTTGGTCTTTTCACCTGTCTCGTAGTTCCTTGGGGAACACCGTACTTCTCTCCATCTTGAATAAGCTCTCTAGCCCAAGCTGGCTTTCTTTCATGGAGGATCGTCATCTGAGGAGGTTCTTGCACTTCTACTATGTCATGGTCTTCTAGAAGTTCCTCATCAGGTTCTGCAGCTCTTGGGAACCTCCCTCATAGCATTATTGGGTATTACGGGTTCCTCTTCACATACCTCTTCAAGATGGCATATTTTAGATTTCTTGAGCGCTACATCTTCATCAAAGGTCACATCCCTGCTGATCTCAATGTAATGTTGACCCGGTATATAGATTCTGAAGGCCTTGAAGACCTTATGGAATCCCACAAATATTCCCTTCTTTCCTAAAGGGTCCAACTTGCTTCTCTTTTCTTTAGGTATATGAATAAACACTGGACAACCAAATATTTTGAGATGGCTTACCTTTGGCTTCTTTCCGGTGAACATCTCTTCCGGTGTCTTGAGCCCAAGTGTGCTATGGGATAATCGATTCTGTACGTAAACAACTGCCATTGCTGCTTCTGCCCATAAGCACATAGGAAGATCTTGATCTTCACAGCTTCCAGCATGATTCTGTTCTTCCGTTCAACTACACCATTATGTTGTGGATTGTAGGGAGTAGTGAGTTCCCTCTTGATTCCCACATCTTTGCAGAAGTTCACAAATTCTTTTGAGGTGTATTCTCCTCCATTATCTGACCTGAGTATCTTAATCTTCCTTAGAAAGGTTCTTTATCAAGGCTTGAATTTCTTGACCTTGCTGAACACTTCAAATATATCCAGGTCTTACAAGAATAATCATCAATGAATGATACATAGTATACATACCCATTAATAGAGGACAATGGCATTGGGCCACACACATCTGAATGAATGAGTTCTAGGCCTTCTTCTGCCTTGCTATCCCTCTTCGAAAACGAGTTCTTGATGTTCTTCTCTTGTGCACATCCATTGCATACGCCTTCATGGTCACCTTTGAGTTCTGGTAAACTTGTGACCGCTTTGCATATGTATGATAACACCTTGTAGTTGAAGTGAGCTAATTTTCTATGCCAAGATTCTTCAATGGCATGGGTCATGGCAGCTTCTGAGTGACCCTTTAGCTTATGCAAGCTACCTTCTTCTCTTCCAATGATGATTGCTTCATCTATGGTCTCTTCTTTATCACGTTGCCTTCTGCAACCTTCACCATAGCTTCCTCAGGGTTATTACATGTGACCTAGAGCAAGGTCAACAAAACAACAAGCAAGAGTAATATCCCTCTGATAATATAAAGCAATAACACGAACAATCATCCCAGTAGTTCCTTTAGAGCTATCACTTATAATTTATCCGAAGCAAATATTAAAGGTAAGGAATACAATACAAAATGAGGTCAACACTCTTATAGTGTTGTGACCAAGCATTCTTCCATGGCAACCTGAAACTAACACACAAGGTTTCTCCTAGAGGAGATGTTAGTTGTATCAGGAAAAGCATATACCTCTATGTGCTCACATTCCATCAGGTATAATGCTTTACAAAGACTGCTATCTCAACTATAGTCATCAATTTGCCATGTGTTTGAATCTTATCAACTTGATTTAATCAAACCTGGAGCCTTGTCCTCAAGAATGAGTGCTTGCTTTTATTCCATGTCTCCTTCACTCAATTGATGAGTGCTTTCTTCAACCTGTCTTCTGTACTGAGACAATACACTATCTCGACAAAAGGTTAGGTTAGAGGATAAGCTCTATGATCAACTTTTAATTCTTCTAATAATTTGATCACAACTTCAACATGCAACACTAATAATGTCATGACAAATAAATGCATATTAGAGTAATCACACCTGGGTTGCATCATTCCTCTAAATGTGTTGGATCTTGAGATCCTTCTAGATCTATGGCAAGAGATCCCTTCTCCTGCAAATACTCTTTAAAGTTTAACCATTTAAACATATGTGAGTACATACCTTTGATAGCATTTGCAGGTGGTGGCTCCATCTGGTAGCGGTGGTAATAATTACCAACTCTTAAGAAACTTTTAATGGTGATTGCAACTGGTCTTACGGCTGCAACTGCAACTGATGCTGCAACTACAATTGATGCTGCAACTGCAACTGCAATTGGTTCTGAAACTGCAACTGCAACTTAGGGTTTTATGAGAAAACCCTAATTTTTCAAACTTCAAATTTTGGAATTCTGATCTAGGGAATAGATGCACTGAGTTGAGGCGAGTATGATGATGTAGTCAGAATTTTGAAAATCCAACTTTTACCCCCTCAAACTTGATTTGCAGATTTCTGGACTGGTGCTTCTGGTTTTCTGGTACTCTGGTACTTCTGGTACTCTGGTTTTCTGGTACTTTGTGAAACTAGGGTTTCACTTTCTGGGAGATATAGTCACTGAAAAGGTGCGCTCAAGGTGCAAAAATGATCCTTGGGAGATGGCACAACTTTCTAGGTGGTTTTGGAGTTGAAAATCTTCACTTTTGAAAAACCCTAATTTTTGGTTATGGTAACAATGACGTTTTTCTTCTTGCGAAATATGCTTCCTTCAGGGTGGCTCTGATACCATGTTAATGTTTATCCATTATTATAGTTCTTTGCAATTCAATAGATAATAGCAACATAAGAACAAGATCACTGAGAAATACACATCCACAAGAGACACAACATTTATCTTGGGAAATCCTCTAGGGGAAGAAAACCCAACAAAACTTCCTTAATATAAATAGCCAATATAATGCCAAGAGATCTTATGCTAAAACAAAAAGTCCTCTCCCAAGATATGCGCCACTCTCTCTCTCCTTGCCGGTAACAAATCATAACTTGTCTCTCAAACTGAGCAAGTGTGTTATCTCCAAATGAGTTGCTAGCCTCCTTTATTTATACAAGTTTTGGCACGTGTGAAGTGTCTCTTCACTGGCAGGGCCGACTTCTTTATCTGGGTGGGTAAACCCACCTTTATTATATTTCTAGGCCTTCTTATTAACTACTAGGGCCAACTTCTTATTCTGCCTATTATAATTGTCTATTGACCAATCTGCAAAAGGGGATTTGGTCATATTACAATATCCGACATGATCAATCCACAATGGGGATTGATCCTATAAATAAAATATCAATAATAATAAGAATACTCTTTGCAGTTACATTATTTCAACACACAAGACTTAAATGATCCTTGATAGAAAGAACATGAAGATATTATCCCATACCTCTAATTACCTAAAGTGAAAACAATGTTAAGCACATGACAAAGATCATATCACTTTGGCATTAGTACCAGATAAGTAATGGAGTAGGTTTCTGCAGTACCAGAACAAATAATATTGGAACATAGTGACATGATGGATGATTTTTTCTCATTCATAACGACAACCACTTCACCAAGGAATTCAGTGATAATATACAAGGAGATGTATACGAGGGCTTGCAAAATTTCATGGTAGGGAGCGTGCAATAATTGAGAGTAACCATATGTTTACTGCATAATTAGTCTAATTCCTTTAGTAAAACGAAAAATGTTGAATTTATATGTCCTAGTACTTAAATCGAGCAACAAAACTTGAATATATGATTAGAGCTACCAACACCTTATTACCAGTACCAGATCACCCGAGTACCGGATGGATGCAAGGTTGTGCTTCAATACTGGAATATCGCAGAGTTGTGGTTTAGTACCAGAATAGTGCAGACCTCCTCCTTTGTTACCAGATGAGCACACAGACGATCATCAATACCAGATGAGCACAGTACCGGATGAGCACATGAATGTTGTTCAGTACCGTATGAATGTAGACTTTCTTCTTTGGTACCGGATGAACAAAGAAATGACCATTAGTACTGGAATAGAATGGTACCAGAATTCTAGAAATGACTATCAAATCCCAGCACTGAACATGTTGATTTGGTCTCGCCGATGGAAGTTGCAAAATAATATGAAGGTTTCAACAACCACTCCCCCATGCCTAAGGTTTTGCATGGCCTCATGTAAATAATGTGAGATGCTAAAAAATGGCTGCTCAGAGAGTTGTGAACACCTGCTAAAAACAAACCAATAGAACTAATTAAAATTAGATTTTTATTCATGCTTAAAAACATAAAATTTAGGGAAAATGTCAAAAGTTGAATTATTAGCTATGAATAAAATAGTTTGGACTTAACATTCAGTTTCAACTGCTATTAAAAAGATCACCGAATTGATCATCCTTGTGAAATAGTGGTCTTAAAATAGATAGGTAAAGATAAAACATGAATGCATCATTTTTAACAACTTAAGGAAAAAAAAGAATTTTGAAGAAATAGTTCATGAAGCATTCCCTTAAGTGTTATCTTCCATTGACAAGGATGCATTCTCCGCGTTTGAAACCCTTCTAGTATTATGTGTTCCTTCGAAAGATGAAGAGATTCCATTTTCATAAGATTCCAAACAAAATTATCAAAACTTTTAAAAATAAATCTACTATAGGAACAAAAGATCTTAAATTGATTGCTTTATTAGCTTTTGGCATTCCCATTTATGAAAAGTATGAAATATAGGTTGCATTGTACTTATGTGTAACATTTATTTATTTATTTACCTATCCTACTCTAATTGAACAAACAAAATGTCTTTCAAGTATAATAATACTTCCAGTGAAGCCATGTGCATAACAGGGTTAATAATACATCCATACTCGGATTTAAAATATAAATTTCAATGCATACCGAAGTATGAAGGACGAACTACTTTGATGATGAGATCAAGCAATAAATAAAAGAGTGGTGTGACCTAATAACTAATTGAAACCATATTTCAATAGAATCATTATATTCTTGTTTCTCTTCTTTGTTTAGATCACACCGAATATCCTCCTCTACCATGCAATGCAGATTATCCTCTTCAAGATGATTGGTCTTTGGAGTACATACATGATATGCTGAGAGACATGCTAATGATTCCTCAATCTCAGGTTCCATTGGTTGCTCTCCATTGAATACTATCCACGATTCTTTATTCCCTTCAACAAATTGACAAGAGGAATCCGACGGGACTTCTAACTCTTCATGTGGAGAGACAACTAGATTCTTGACTGCTGTGAAGATATGCTCTTCCTGAGAGGCGAATATCCCAGCTGCTGCCAGAATGCGAGAAAGTTCTTGAAGGAACATTCTTCAAGCTCTTGATCATCTTTGAATTTTTCTAGTTGGTTGATGATACATGTTTCGCAACACAAATTAGTACACGGGGGGTTCTTACAACACCCCAAACATGATTTATCATTAAAGATCTAAATTTTAAAACTATTTGCAAAAGAAAAACACACCAAAATTGAACTCCTTGCATTACTAAGACCCTGCTGTCACCAGGTTATTGGTTCACACAAGTTATCTCATCATAAAGAAAACTAAATTTGCATAAATAAAAGCACACTTGCATTAAAAGAAGAGAGGACAACCTAACTTTGGAGCAACCTCACCAAAGTGGATGTGTGGGCTCTTCCTACACGTCTTACTGTCTTCTCTCCACCCTTAGGTCATCCATAAAACCAATCCAAAACCATTAAAGAATTATGATTCTAATACTACCTATTACCGTTTACAACTCCCTGACAACGACGCCAAAATGTTGGTGCAATTATATGCATAATATATTACCAAACATAAATGATCAACCGTGATTCGTAATCAAAAGAGTTGATGCACTATATGTGCCGATAACAGATAGGTTCCTATGTCTGATGAGTATAGTTCAATAAAAAAAACCATATAAAAATCAATACTCTGTTTTCACACTTCAAAGTTAACACTCTTCACACAATTCATAAATTAGAAAGCAAAACTTGCAATCATGCACTCAAAAGATTTTTCTCAGATAATGCCTTGTCCATTTACAAGCTCATGAAGTGGAAAGATGGACTTTGAATCTGTTATCTATAACTAATATCCTTAACAACAAATAACAAACAAATTTGGGCACACTTCAACAATACCACTCCAAACTTAGAAGATAAAACTGATAACAAAACTTCTCAAGCAAATAGTGAATCGAAAGGTTCTTCCTTAGGTGACAAATCTATTCATTAGAGACTCATGAAATGTAGAGATGAACTTAAGATCTATCTCCTGGAGCAACTAAACTAACAAGTAGGATGCTCCATTAAAGCTCATGTATGGTGAAATATGGAGATCCAACTGGTCCTTCATTACCACACTTTGCAACAAATTCGAATAGTGAAATCAAACAAAATATCATGAAATCAATATAACAAATACATGAAATGAAAATCTACACTAACAATTTACAATAAGATTACCAAGTTGGATCGGTGGCCCTTGCCGATGCCAACATGGAAGCTTTTAGATCACCAGATGTTAACTTCTAAGAGAGACAAAATCATTGAATTCAATCTTGCATTAATCTCCAACAAGTAGGTTTACAAAAGGAGTCTTTTCATGAATCCATTCTACATCATAACAATTATCCTTTAAGAACCATTCTTACATCTTGATAATTCCTCTCTACTCAGACCTATGAGGTTTTATTTATACATAAAATCCATGGAGGAATGGATGAAACCGAATCCCCAAACTAAGAAAACAAATTTTACAATTTTAGGATAAATCCCAAAAATCTGTGTTTTTTAACAATTTGGATATATTCAACTTATTCCCCCACCCATATCTCCCAAACCAATTCTAATTTTGAAAAACTGTCCACGCTCTACTCAATTTGCCATATTAGGGACAAAACCCATGTTTTAGACTTTCTATATAGGATACCATATGCACGAAAATTGAGGCACAAGTTGACAGTTTGATTTTTTTATAATAATTTTGGCAGAATCATTCCCCTTGAGCTGGAGGTCCACACATGCAAGTTGGGTGAATTCTGAATCATGATTCCTCATGAAAACATCGTTCTGGTCAAAACCCATGTGCCCGTTTTTCCTCTAGAAGCTTTCCAAAATTTTGAATTATTTCTAGTACCGGATTAACACAGGCTGGTACCGGAATAGGTGGAGCCTTGGTACCGGATCATGCTGCTTAAGAGTCAAAGGATTAGAATCATACAAAATCAAACATTTAATCCAATTAATTCAAGAAAATTAAACAAATCATGCCTTAATCATAATTTACCCCTTATGCACATGAACAAGGTAATCAAGTGTGCTTTTGGAGGAAACAATCAAGTATAGGTTTATATCATAGGCAAAAAGGGCTTGAATACAAGGTAATATAGGACATTATACATGTCAAAATGGATACTCAACAGTCCCCATGGTTTCTCATTTTCAATTGTTTCTCACCTAGGATGGTCAAGTCAAATCTGGGGCTGCCATGGTGGGGTCTTTACACCACAAGTCATTATAGAGGTCAACTATCCTATAATGGTGCTAGAGGCATGCCACTCTCTACAATTGTCATATTCACCCTTGATGGCCAGGATTTCTATGGCCTCAACCTCATGGATGACTACAATATTCCCATCAATATTGCTCCCCACAAATTCTCAAGGAAACACACATACATGGGTTGCATTGACAATTCAAACTTGAACTACCTACCTTCACTTCATGTGAAGAACCACACAAATAATGAACATGGTTATGCCATGTGTTGTAAGATCACATGCTTTTCCTTTAGCACACTTCAATATTGTTGCACAAGCTCCTATGGAAATTGTTAGAGTTACGCTTTCTCTCGCCTCCCTAAGAATCATACCCCAAAGCTTGTAATTATGCCTATGATGAGCTACCAACCTTATTACAGCCTTTGGTGAGCACTAGCTATCTCATCAAAATTTCCCCTCATTGAAAACAATGCAGACTTATTTTATTGTACACCTTTAGGGTTTAAATACCTCTGGGTGTGACACTAGATCACAGGCATTAACGAAAGTGTAGTTGTAACTTAGACTGTATAGTTTTGTGTAGGCATATTCATTACTCGTAGTCATATTATGAGTGACACTAAAACATTTGATATGTATGTCCACTACATTCTAGCATAACTAATATTAGGTTAAATGAAGGTATTTTGTAGGCTATGCGAAACTGGAATCTTGTTATTTTGTTTGGGTGATTTGGGTACTGAATTTATTGTGTTATGTTAGATGTGTGATTTTGTATGGGAAAATAGTGACTTTTGCAAGGATTTATTTTATATTTCATATTAGATGGCTACACCTAGGAAGGAAAATATCTAGAAGGTGTTTATTGGTCAGAGACTAATATCCCTCGGGAGTCAAGGCAGAGGCGTTACTAGATCTTCAAAGAGCTCAACACTATATTTTTTCATTTAATGTTTAAGCTATTTAATTCTAATACCCAAATATTGCATTGTTTGAATGGAGAAACATAATTCCAACAATAATTAAAAATTATTTTGAATAACAAGAAATGAGGGTTGTGCACCTCCAATTACTCATGGTGCATCATGTTTCATAAACAATGAAAAAACATTGTCATTTGTTTTGTGCAAAATCCACTTTAAAAACCAAATTATTTTTCCAAGTATACTATGTTTTATCAACACTTCCAAGGGCTTCAAACTCATCTCGAAAGGTGAAGTCAATAAAAATTGGAAGAATGATATTCTTTTAGCATTTTTTTAAATGAAGTGTCTACTTAGTTTACTATTGCCAAATGAACTACAACTATTTCTTACATATTTTCATCATGGATGAGTTGGATGAATACCTTTCAACATGAAATTAAGACTAATGCTTTAAATTTGATAACTAACTCCATTGGGAGTCAGCTAATATTGTAGGATCATATTTTCGATCATTAAATCTAATAAGAATATGCCAAAAATTTCAAGCATAAGTATAGTTCTACTATGATCCAAGATCCGTGCATGGTAAAAAAATATGCATAGGGGTTTTGCCTAATTTTAAATCAACTAAAATAATAAAAAATTTGATTAGGGTCGTGGAATTATGGGAGCATTGAATTTATGTAATGTATTATTTCAACCACTGAAGCGAAGCTTGCTACAAGATGAAATGGCTCCACTCACTTGACGATGAGCCTTAGAATTTGGGATAAACAGTGACCAAAAAGAAATAGGGCCCTCGAGTTGAGGGTTGTTGCAATAAGGATGTATGAGAACTTTATTGATAAGTTTAAAAACACTGAGGGCTAGTCAAAATAGATTAACTGCAATATTAGAGTCAAACAAGGTTGTCCCTTGTCCCCTACCTTTTTTGGCGTTTACATTGACAAGTTAGAATATTGCTTGGAAAAAGTAGGTTCTGTCGGCCCTACTCTCACTGGTATAGTCACCAATCTTCTTCTTTATGTCGATTATATCGTTCTTATGGCAAGGAGTCCCCATGATCTTGAAAACCAACTAAGAATCCTTAAGGATTTTTGCTCCAATATGGGTAAGACTGTTAATACTGATAAGACTAAGGCCATGATTATTAAATCCAATAAGATCCCTTATGATACCTTCGTATATGATAACAACAACTTGGAGGAAGTGACTTCATACAAATATCTTGGAATTGATATTCACCACAAGCTTAATTGGAATTATAGCATTAAGAAAAGGATTATTGGGGGATGGAAAACTTATTATGGGCTTGAAAACAATTGTAAATCAGTTGATATTTGGAGTTGGGATAAGAAGAAACTCCTCTTTGAGATTATTGTTACACCTATTATTCTTTATGGATGTGAATTTTGGGGCTGTAGTATCTCTCGTGAATCCTGGAGAAAGATAGAGCAAATACAAAAGAATTGTATAACCTATAATATCAAAATTAAAGAAAATGCGCCCTATCCCATCCTCCTCTTAGAAACAAGCCTCTCCCCCATTGAGAGCATGGATATGACTAGATACCTAATGTATAAGAACAAGTTAAACAACATGGAAGACAAGATGCTTCTTAAAATTGCCTCAAAATTGAGTCATAGCCACCATCGACTCAAGCAAGGATGGCATAAAGATGCTTGGTCTTGGCTAAACTATTGGGGAATCATGGAAGACACCATTTTGCAGAATAAAGATACTATTAAAAAGAACGTCAAATCAAAATTTAAGGAGAAAATGTGGTGTGATAAAGAGTTAGAGGAAAAAAGAAAATTAAGTTATTATAAAGATGTAATAAACCCTAATCTAGAAGATCTAAATTATCTGTCTGTTTTTCCAAGTGTAAAGAAAAAAATAAGCATTTCTAAGATAAGAACAAATTCTCATGAGCTCCATAGTGAAACTAGGCATTGGTCAATTCCTAAAATGTCACGGGATGAAAGAGTGTGTCACCTTTGTGACACTAAGAAGGTTGAAGATGAAAAACACTTTCTTTTATATTGTCCAACCTATACCCATATTATATCTCATTTTCAAAATATTTGTCACACTACCAACCTTCCTAACCTCTTAACTCAACAAAGTACGATGATCTTGGAAAGTTTCTCTTAATGATTTTTGAGCATAGAAACAAAATCCTAAAGAAACACAAGTAATCACTTACCCTCTTAAGGTCCGATAGACCAATTCGGTCTTAGTGGACGCTAATCATTATCATCATCACACACACACGCATAATTCTAATAAAATATATAAATATTATAATCTTTAAATATAAAAGGAATAACTACATTGAATTTTTAATATTATCTATTATTAAAATATTAATGAGTAGGAGTTGCATTATGATGATTTTGATAATGGTTATATTCATTCAAACCAATTTTGATTTATCAAACCTTAAGAAAATGATGATTAATTCATTTGTTTTAACATTTTATATTCGAAAAGATTGCAGAGAAACTTTTCTAACTTTCTTTTATTTTGATGAGTTAACAAGTAATGAATATCATTAATGTTACAAATATTCTAAAATTGAGTTATAATGTGTGCATAAAAAAGGTATTTTAAGATAAAATTATTTTCGTCCTCTACTTTTTTAATATCATATAAATTACAAATTCCTTCTTCCCTTGTGGTGTTGTAAGTGTTGTCAAATATCAAGTTTCGTTTTGAAACTTATGAGTTTGTTTTTATTTTAACAATGACAAATTTCTTTTCTAAACTAATTACGGGAAAAAAACTTTTGCATATTTGAATTGTAAATAATTACTAAGTTTTTACATAAATTATAACAAATTTCATAATTTTTTTTAATCAGTTTAAGGTAATAAACGGTTGATTATAATTATATATTTTATTATTATTATTAACCAAGTCACCTCCATGATTATAATTTAATATTTGGTTATTAATTTTAACTAAGTCACTTTCATAGCCTCGTGGGTTAGCAAGTAGAAAGTTTTGGGGCAAGTCTCCAGAATAAGCGTCTCTGTCTCTGTCTCTATAGATATTATTGGGCCTCACTCAACCGACCAGTTTACCTCTCATACCATCCTTGAAATGAGGAGAAGTACCTAGAGGGTTTCCTAAGATGCGTAGTTCATTGAACAAATCTAAGTCACTTTTACAATTATTTTGATTTATTGTTATCTTATTATTAGGTTTTCTCTCATTTCTAAGTAACAATTGTTTTCTTACTCTTCTCTATGTTATGAAAATTATAGTTTGATCTCTTGATGATGGGTGGATTGTCCATTAGAAATATTTCTAAATTTTAACACAATTTAAAATCCATAAATTTATATTATAATTATGATGAAGTGTGAAAATCTACATATTCAAAGCTTATTATTAAAATCTTCTAGGACAAAAAGGGAAAATTGAAGTTGGTGTAAATTTCTCCTTGGTGCAAAATGCATGTTAGGCTACACTAAAATGCATGCCCAGGTCTCAAAACTCATTCAATTTGAGTGGTTCAAATCGTAAATGATCATTTTGCATAAGCATATATACTTAGTTTTGTATGTTTAGTCATAAAAGACTATGTTGTGCAAAAATAAGAGATGCCTAGTAAAAACATATAAATGCCCAAGTTGTTTGTAAAATGTAAGCGAAGGTTGTATTATACCTTAGATTTGAGTTGTCAAATTTTTAGGGGATGTGGTTTATCATATTATACCTATTCATGTTATTAATTTTTCAATTGTAAGTTTAAAAAGGGTTGTTGTGCAGAAGAGGCAAAGTTTGCCTTGTAATTTGGAAGGTTGCAACCATACTAATTGACCAAATTAAAATGCACGCCCAAGCTTCTGTGTAGCTCCATTTATTTTTTTAAAAGTTATAATATGGAGTTCTATATGTGGTAAATTTACCCATGTCATCTAAAGTGCAATTTAAGAACATGATAGATTACTTTCATGCACTTAGATTTGGGATTACATGTAAATATGAAGTCAAAATATCATTAGAGTAAAACCCACACCCTAGTCTCAATGTTGACCCAAATTGAGTGGTTCAACTTGAATAAGGTGTAATTTGTGATTATACACCTTGTGATTGAGTGGTTGAACTTGAATAAGGTCTATTTTGTGATTGGAAGTTTCAGACATACACCTACTTTATGTGCATAAAGGCTAACAATTTCCTTGTAAAACGTAAGGGCAAATTTGTTGAAGTTGGCTATAGGAAGGTGCATGCCTAAAGTTGGATAAGCCTCCATAATTTAATATTTAAATTGTAACTTGATGATTACAGTAGTTTTAACACTTTTGTACAATTAGGAGTGCATTTACACTCCAAAAAGGATGATTTATATGCACAAGTATTCATGACCTTTTGATGAAATGTAGAATGAATAGGTCAATATTAT
>JZKD02S0094681.1:152936-185689 GCA_000966675.3 Picea glauca | reverse complement strand
AAGTACGTCTGGAAAAGTCATCAATGAAAGTTAAGAAATACTTACACCCAGAAAAAGAAGGAGAAGAAAGTGGACCACACAAATCACTGTGAACAAGTTGCAAAGGACTCGAGGCATGCCCAGAGGCAAGTTTGTCAAAACTGTCCCGATGATGTTTGTCAAGAACACAACCAACACAAACACCATCTCTACAGGAAACAAGAGGAAGACCAATCACCATATGTTGATTACATAGTTGATGCAATGAGCGATAGTTTAGATGACCAAACTGCTCATGCCAAAGTTTTCTCAAGTCATCACTATGAGCAACAAAAACTGATGAAAAAGAAGATGACCCAAAGTTGTCAAATTTGCACAACATGGTAATATCCTCAACACTTCTAGTTGCAAGAACATGCTTAGAATCTTTTAGATCATTGATTACAACTTGGTGAGGTGAAAACTCTATGGTTTTACCTTGACCTGAATGAGTGATTTGATAGACTAATAGAAGGTTACAAGAAAGACTTGGAACACATAATACATATTGAAATGACCATTTTCTACTTGAACTATTCCAGATCCTTCAACACTAAGAGATCTATCATCACCAACAAATATTTTCTTGGTGTTACATTAATTTAGAGTGGAAAATATGGCTCTATCCTTAGCCATATGATAAGATGCTCCAGAATCAATAAGCCACTCATCAGAAGTAGAAGTAGAAGTATAATTTGTATTGAAGGAGAAACCAGAAGCATAAAGTGCATGTCCGTGAGAAGAAGAAGAAAAAGTAGAATCAATACTGATGTTGTGCTTCTTCATCGCTGCTTCTAAAACTGCTATGTTCTTGAAACATTTGGACTCATCATGACCATCTTTATCAAAAAAGTTGCAATGTCTGTTAGTATTCTTACTTTTATATTTTTCTCCTTTGTCACCATTAGGAGCAGAAGCTGTTTGAGTGGGTTTGGGACCCTTTTGTTGCTTGTTGTTGTAGTGAGGATGCTACTTCTTGGGATACTTTGGTTTATCTTTCTGCTAGGCAACTAGGGCTTTGTTGGAGGTACCTGTAGTGTTGATCACTCCAAGTTGTACAAGCTTATCTTCCTCTCTAATAAAAGCATCAAAAAAGGAATCAAGAGTGTGTTTTTAATAAGCTTTCCCTAGAGCCTCTCTCATGGCATAAAAGGTAGATACAAACACAAAATATGCACTACCTAGCTTAGATAGAATAAGATAGATGCAACACTTTTCCTTCATTTTTATCTCACATTCTTCACATAAATTTCTTAGTGTTTTAAACTTAGATAGATAGTCTTGAGCGCAAGAAAAATCACTTGGACTCAAAGTCAATATTTAATTTTCTAACTGTTGTGCTCAAATAATATTGAGTTTACCAAACACAGATTCAATCTTTTCCCAAGCTTCTTTGGGGTCATCAATGTCTTGAATGTGGTACCTTAAATCATGAGAGATGGACATTCTAATTAGTCCACGTGTTTCATCACTCCTATTAGTCCATTTGACTTTCTTATCATCATCAGTGGGTTATTTTTTCTTTCCCAAGGTAATCTGGTACAAGCCTTTACTTCTTAATAAATCTCCCATATGAGATTTCGATTGGAAGTAGTTGTCGCTGGTAAGCAAGACATTACTTGTAGAATCCATACTAAATATGCAGATAATATGGATTTAAAAACTGAAACTGATGATCTGGATGGAAAGAGCTCGTAAACATATGCAGTTAAAAAAAAAAACCGCACCAAAAACAGACTTCCGATGTGAGAGTTATGCCCTTTTTAAAAAAGGCATAAACGGTAACCAAATGACCACGTGATAGTATAAGCTACTTTATGAAGTGACCCACTTTTATAAAGAGAAGTGGAGATCACTTTTACAATGAAGTTACCTTATAAGAGAAAAACTGCATGCAAAATAAATAACTCTAAAATAAAATATTAAAGCTACTTATAGTGATTCACTTTTATACTTGAAGTGAAATACACTTTACACTTTAGCATGAACTTTTTCAAAAAAGGTAACAAAAGAGAGACTTGAACTCAAGACCTCTTACTTAATAAGACAAATTTTAACCAAATGGTCTAGAAAAACATATTGTAATGTTCAGAAGGAGGATCGAGAGTGTTGTTGTTGTTGAAGACGGCCTTGGAGAGCATGCTAAAAAAAAATATCTTTTCACACAAGAAAAAAATTTCGCTTCTCGATGACAACAAGGGTTAGATCTTGGTTAGATTACTCAGAAGATTCACCTTTTCCTATCTGTTTCTGATTTTCCAAGATCGCACAGGGCATGGGGAAAATAACATACGCAGATCTAAAAGATTAGCAACCCATAAATAAATAAAACAAAACCAAAACAAAACCAAAATACTACTCTGCAAAAATTTAAAAAATGCGTATTCAAGTTTTATACCTCTAGATCTGACTATAGTGGTTGTATCTTAGGCAAACAGAAACCTTTTCGAATGAAACAAAAAGTGTACCCAACTGAAATGAGCACTCCGGACGCAATCGAACAGTCCTCTTAGCCCAGAAATGTACAAAAATGACAGAAAATGGAGATGAGGCAACTTGGCTTCACGATCTCGATCTACAACAGGAGCGGGTCTTCAAACAAGCTCTGATCCCATGTTCGAAAACACAGGTATTCCAACAAAGGAAGAACGCCTTTAGTAACCACTCACATATTCATATCAAAGATCAACACATCAATTTTTTCACGTGGTAAAGATCTTACGGGGAAACATTCATGGCCCCAACCAACGTCGCCATTGGAGCAATTTATTAATGAAAAGAAAGAGATTACAAAGAGATTTTACAGGATATTTTCTCACAATTGATCATTGACAAATGACCCTCCATTCTCTTTAAATAGAGATCATGGACCAATCAGGTGCTAAGCCACAAATCAATGGCTATTAAGATCGAGGAGATTATGAACCGTCGGATCACTCTATGTCGGGAACATATCGTGACCGTCGGATTTCCTAACTACAAATGCAAACTAATGCATACTAAGAAAACACACTAACAAACACACTTTTACCTAATGACATATTAGACCAAGTAGATCTTAACTAACTCCTAAGTGTCTAAATATCCTAACATAAGGCAACCATAAACTCGCAGAGTTTGCATGCTATTCACAGAGATTTGGAAAGGAAAATCGGAGGGTTAAGGCACCCATAAACTCGTAGAGTTTGCATGTTATTCATAGATATTTGGAAAGGAAGATCGTAGGGTTAAGGAACCCATCAAATCACAGAGTTTGCATGCTATTCATAGAGATTTAGAAAGGAAAATTGTAGGGTCAATGAGTGGTAAAATCGTTGTGATAAATTTGCCATAAAATTCACAGAGGAGAATAGCTGAAAACACAGAGGTTATATCATCCAAAAATCACAGAGGTAAATAGTTCAAAACGCAGAGGTTATATCATCCAAAAATAGAAGAGATAAATACGGGAGATAAAATGCCAGGAGGGAGCTCAAGTTTTGGGCGAAATTTTAATTATGCATAGGTGAAACAAGACAAAAACGCCCGAGGAAAACATCTGTACAAGGTTGCTAAGGGAGAAAAATCATAGATAAAAAAAAAATCATAGAATAGAACCTAGATATCAACACACAGATATTTAAAATCCATTAAACAATTGCATAACCATTTTACTCTATATACATCTTACAAAAATTGCATGGACCATCTATATTCTAATGAAATCCCTCAGAAAAACAAATGCTGGAACCAATGTCCATTAAACAAAGTTTAAATTTTTTACATCTCAAATATGAATACAATACAATACTTAATAAAATACCATAGTCGACGACGACAAGTCGAAGATGTTCTCCCGCACTTGCGCTCCATCTAGATCCCTGCTTTCTAACCATGAATACTTCACTGGTACCTCCTAGCCAACGATAGGGGTACTCTTCTTCCCCCTTAGCCCCCAGAGCCACAAATGGGCCACGCACAAACACAACTAGAATACTCTAGCTCCCAACTTGCCTCGCAAGGTAGAGCTACTACTCTCTCTCTCTCTCGAGCTAGGTGTCCCAACTCTCACAAGTAAAACCAGTCAAAATTTCTATAGCATAACCTTATTCATAATCACTCCCTCCCCATTCCTCCTCTCAGCCATTTCTTTTATAGAATTTTTCTTAGTGACAACTTGCCATTTTCACATTTAATTCATTTTTTGTTAAAATTTAATTAGGAATTATCCCCCCCATACACTTGTCACTTGTTCCCTTAGTTGCACCAATAAATCCACAATTTAATTAATTTAAATGTCAATTTCCTTCACCCATTCTAAAAGTACTCCTAAAATCACTCCTAGTTGTCCCTTTATTCCCTTTATTCCACTTTTAATGACTGACGCCTTTCTAAAACTTAGTTGTGTTTAAATTAGGAAAGTTCTATAGTTAGACTAGAGTCTAGATATCTTTCTATGCTTACACATCTTTATGCTTTATTCCTTTTTCATTTTAAATTCTAATTTGGTATTTACTTGCACAGTGTATTAATCACTTCTTAGGATTTATTTTTATTTTCATTGATTCTTAATTTGATTTATTTCATCCCCTTATTGCGTCCCCCTTAGAATATTCATGGGCGATTGTCTCAGACTGCCTTGACGACATCGTGGATCTCTCGAACTAGGTAATCGTTAACCTAAAATTCGAGACACGATGGGCGTGCAAGTAGGTTGTGATAGGGTTGTTGCCAAACCTCTCCCTCAATATTTGGTTGTTGTGCATGGCTCCTTTACTCCTTATGTGAGTCATATTATCAAGAAATCGTCAACTGCATCCATCAACGAAATGTTTTCAATGATCCACAAACACCATCATAATATACCCAATCATATGTCACATATGCATAAAGGAAATACTCAAACCAATACAATCCACTCTTTGACTCGATCCCAAGTCCAAGGAGGTCCATTGATGCCATCGACATCCTCAATATATCAAGTGCCCTACACACTCATGGGAAAATTGTCAATAGAATTTGTCAATACATATAAATACAATAACATAACATCATAATCCATCAACATCATCATAATAATCCATAAGAAAACATAAATCCATATACTGAAACTAGATCACTTGCACGCAAGTGTCCTCAAAGAATAATCCAATAACATGTTCTCACAAGAGAGGGATGTTACATCCATCCCCTCTTGTTTTAAACTTCGTCTCGAAGTTTCACAGTATATAAATGCAATAAATAAAGCATATGAAAAGATCTACATGTCTAACTATCAAACAAAAATAGAAATTGTTGGCGCATATCATATGCGTCCTCCCAAGTAGTCGAGTGGGGACTAAAATTGTCCCATTAGACCTTGACCTGATCGAATGTTTGACGTTGTAGTTGTCGAATGCGATGGTCCAAAATGATGATTGGCTCCACCATGTGTGCACCCTCGTTTGACAGCTGCAAGGAACTCATGCCAATCACATGTGTAGGATAACTAACATAATGTCTCAAAATAGAAACATGGAAAACATCATGCATACACCTCAAAGAATCAGGAAAGGCTAGTCGATAGGACACAAGCTCTTTCCTGTCCACAACTTCGAAAGGTCCCACAAACCTAGGAGAGAGTTTAGCACCCTTTCCAAACTTGATCGAACTCTTGTGCGGTTTCACTTGCAAGAAGACTCGATCACCAACTTCATAACTACGGTCAACGCGATGCACATCGACATAACTCTTTTGTCGATCTTGTGCTTCTTTAATCCTTTGTCTTATCATTTTCATTTTTTCTTCCATTTCTTGGATCGCTTCTGGTCCTAATAGGACCCTCTCCTCAAGTCGATCCCATCTCAAAGGCATCTGACATGGTCTCCCACAAAGAAACTCAAATGGAACCATCTTAATGGTGCTTTGATAGTTGTTGTTGTATGCAAACTCTAACAGTGGAAATAACTCTTCCCAACACTTTTGTTGATCCATCACGTACATATGCAACATATCCTCCAATATTTGGTTCATTCTTTTTGTCTTCCCATCTGTCTCATGGTGATAAGTTGTACTAAATTTAAGTTGGGTTCCCAAGGCATCTTGGAAACTAGTCCAAAATCATCTTGTAAACACCAATCCTTGATCAAATATGATCCTTTTAGGCACACCATGCAATCTCACAATCTTGCTGATAAAAAATCTAGCAATGTTTGGTGCCTGATACATCATATGCAAAGGGACAAAATGTGCTCTCTTCGTCAGAGTGTCAACTACCACGAAAATCGAGTCGTTCCTCCTTGCTGTAAACGACAATACAACAATAAAGTCCATCGAAATGACCTCCCATTTCAATTCCAGAATAGTTTGTGGTTGTATTAATCCTGCCAAATGTCTATGTTCAACCTTCACTTGATGACATTCTAGACATCTCGCCACATAGTTGACTATGTCCACCTTCATTCCTTTCCAAAAGAATAAGGACTTAAGGTTTTCCGTCATCTTCATGACTCCTGGATGATCCATGTACACTGCTCTATGAGCTTCACTTAAGATCAAACTTCTCAATTCATCATTAGGCGGTACATAAATCCAATTATTATACCTCATTTATTTGTTGTTTTCCACAATAAATTCCTCAAATTTTGGTACCAACATGGTTTCTTGTCCGATATTTTCCTTAACCTCTTTATACTAGTCATCATTGCATTGTATAGTTAGAATATTTTCACGAAGATTCATCGAAAGAAGTATCACCGAAAATATGTGTGGTCTCTGACTCAACACATCTTCCACTCTGTTCTTTGTTCCTTTTATGTAGGTAATCTCAAAATCACACTCCCTAAGCAATTATGACCAACGACTTTGTTGCGCGTTCAAGTCACTTTGCATAAAAATGTGCTGCCAACCATAGTGGTCTGTATTTAGTTTGGATTTGTGTCCAATCAAGTAGTGTCTCCACACTCTATAGGCATACACAATGGCCAATAACTCCAAATCATGCGTCGTGTAGTTCTCTTCATGATTTCTTAATTTCCTTGATATGTAAGCGATCACTCAACCATCTTGCATCAAGACTCCGCCTAAGCCTTCCTTGGATGTGTCTGTGCATACCAAGAAGTCATCGTGCATGTCAGGGACCTTTAGTATCGATGTTGTCATCAACAACTCCTTAAGCCTTCAAAATGCTTCCATGCATTTCTCTGTCGATACAAACTTATTGTTTTTCTTCTGCAATTCCGTAATCAGATTTTCTACCTTCGAAAAATATTCGAAAAACCGTCGATAATATACTGCTAAACCCATGAAGCTACATACTTCTAGTAATTTCATCGGTGCAGTCCATTCCATAATATCATCTACCTTCTCTCGATCCACAATGATGCCCTCATTCAAGATAACATGCCCTAAGTAATGAATCCTCGATTGATAAAATGAGCATTTCAATAGTTTCCCGTATAATTTGTTCTCTCGTAAACACTATAGTACTAAGCACAAATGTTCGTCTTGTTCTTCCGTCATCTAAGAATATATCAATATGTCATCAATGAATACTTGAACAAAATTTTCCAAGTATTTGCAAAACACCCCATTCATCAAGATCATAAATACCCCTGGGGCGTTTGTCAGTACAAATGATAAAATGATAAACTCGTAATGAACGAACCTCGTCTTGAATGTGGTATTAGGAATTTCTTCCTCCTTGATCCATAACTGGTGATATCCTGATCTTAAGTCGATCTTTGAAAACACATTCACAACTTTCATTTTGTCAAAACAATTGTCTATTATTGGCAACGATTATTGGTTCTTGATCGTTGCCTTGTTCAATTGATGGTAGTCAGTGCAAAGTCTCCATGACCCATCCTTCTTCTGTATGAAAATAACAGGCGCACCCCAAGGTGACACACTTGGATGTATAAGTCCTAGGTCCAATAAATCCTTCAGTTGTATTTTCAACTCATGTAACTCAGGGGTCGACATTTGATGAGGAATCCTTGCAATCGGTTCAATTCCATTTTTTAATTTGATGGTAAATTCCATCTCTCTTTCGAGCGACAAGCCTGGTAACTCTTCTGGGAACACGTCCAAAAACTCTTGTACTGCTGTAAGGTTTTCTAATCCTTTCTCCATGCCCTTGTCATTCAACGCTAAGATTGCATATAGCTTTTATCCTTTGCGCATTTTCTTCAGTAGCTATAGGGAAGAAATGAACATTAAGAAAACTCCCCGGTTTCTTCCTACAATCACTCATCTTTGTGCCTCATCATCAGTCAAATTCAACCGTTTCATCTTACATTTGAGTATCGTATCATGCGATTCCAACCAGTCCATATCGATCACGATGTCATAAGATCCTAATATCATGATGTATAGGTTGGCCTTCATTACAAAATCTCCCAGGTTGAGGCTACAATTCGTAAACTTTCCACCAACCTTTTGCTTAGCACCCGAAGCGATTTCCACATAGCTAAAATCGTCTTGTTCGACTACCTTTACCTTAATTATTTTTAGCACTGCACCATAGATAAAGATATTTGTAGCACCAGAATCTATCAAAATACTAAAGGTCTGGTCAACAATGGTACCTGCCGTCTCAAGCACAATAGAATTGTGCTCGGCCTAGTGGTTATTCACCGCTGCATGAATCCGGTGGGCCTTGCCCAAATCTCCAACTGTAGTGTGTGCGACTAACCTAGCTTCCCTGGCCCTATCAACTAGATCGTTGCACTGGTAATGTGGCTGTCCACATGTCCATCATCCGGTCTTTTGTCCAGTACTCCTAGTCCCCGAAGTAGAAGTTGATGGTCCTTCATCCTAGAACCCTGGTCTGTTCTGTTGAACATTCTTATATTGTTGTTGATGTAGACGACGATGTTGCTGGTGTTGTGGTCCTCTGTAGGTTAGAAACCTCTGGTGTGAATTCTACTGGAGGTGTTGCACCTCCTCCACTAGCACCACGTCGTCTTCCTTCGCGACGTCCTCTGACCATGATTACCTGTAGGTACACAATTCAATTAAATTAGCTCTAAATTATTAATCAAGTTTTTAATACAATGGAAGGTGTAATTATCACAAGTCGTGGGGTTGAACCTGCTCTGATACCATATGTAATGTCTCCTCCATTACTACTAGGAAAAGTGAAGCACAATAGGTAAAAAAAAAAATCATTAGGAATTTAACATCAACACATTTATCACAACAATGCCTAATCAAATACATCATAATAAATGTATTACAAGCGACTCATCATCATAATCCATAACCAATGCATCAATCAAATTAGTAACGACACATAATTAACACATCATCGCATTAGATAATGACACAAATCAACAAGTAACATAAATGGCAATGCAAGATCAACTCATCACAATATAACACAGAGAAACTACCCGCCCAACCTACCCTGCAAGGTTAGGAACTCCAAGACACATAATCAACACTCAAGCCTAGTATTCATCCGATTAATTTTGACTATTTAAGGTCTCAGGGCCGACGATTCTTCTGAGGAACAAGGAGGTGTCTACATCCCACTAACACAATCAAGTCCAAAACCAACTATGTTGATCAACAACATCAACGATAATCAACGGTGCAATAACGTTGTATTAAAAAATCAAACATCACAAAAATTCCAAGGCGCAAGATAATTTAATTACTAAATCAATCATACAATGACGTAAGTTAAGGCACAATGTAATCAACTTTATTTATGCAGGCCCATTATGTTAGGTGGCAAGGGCAAGAACAAGGCGGATAGAATTCATTTTGGATACAGGGGAAAATGTTTCATTATAGTCAATTCCTTCAACTTGGGAAATTCTTCGGAAGCTAATCGAGCCTTGTGTCTTTCAACACTTCCATCTGATGCATACTTAGTTCTGTAGACCCATTTACATATGACAAATTTTGTTCCTTTTGGAAGAGGTACAAGATCCCAAGTATCGTTTGCCATTAAGGAATGATACTCTTCATTCATTGTTGTATCCCAATCTGGATGACTTGAAGCTTTTGCAAATTTTTCTGGATCACGAGTCTTTGAAACTTGAGCCAAAAGAAAAGAGGCTCACTGGAACTATGAACATGTTTGATGCTGATCTGAAGGATCACCGACAAGACTACCAATTGTTTCTCGTGTTGAATAGACCCATATAGGAAGCGGTGGAACTGGTGCTAGTTCAGGTTCAAAGGACTCATCTGGAGGAGGGTGAGCAGGCAGAGGTGTATTTTCATCCTCACTATCATCATCTGAAGAAGAAACTAGATCAGAAGAAGGCACAAATGTCAAAGAGGGCTCACAGGCCAAACAAGGCACGACCGCCGAATTAGGCTCGCAGTCCAAAGAAGGCACAAATGTCGAATTAGGCTCGCAAGCCAAGAGATTTTCATCAAATTTAACATCTCTTCTAATAATAATTTCATTGCAATGTGATTGAAGAAGTCTGTAACCTTTGACATCTTTAGAATAACCAACAAATATACACTTCTCACTTTTAGGCTGCAATGCTTTCCTTTTCTCACCAAGAATGTGAGCCCATGTTATACTACCAAAGACACATAAGTGACTTACATCTGGTTTAATTTTAGTCCAAGCTTCTTCCGGTGTTATATTTTTAAGATCCTTTGTGGGAGTGAGATTTATTATGTAATTTTCACAGTTGATGGCTTCCGCCCAATACTTTAGACTTAATCCCTTAGATTGGATCATACAATTAGCCATTTCTTTTAATGTGCGGTTCTTTCTCTCAACAACACCATTTTGTTGTGGTGTATATGTAACAATGTGTTGCATTTGGATTCCCTGTGTAGTGCAGTAACTTGTAAAATTATTGTTCACATATTGGCCTCCATTATCTGTTCTTAAACTTTGAATTTGATGTCCAGATTGCTTTTCTACAAGGGCCTTGTAGGCCAAAAACTTGTCAAAAACTTCTCTTTTAAGTTTTAAGAAGTAAACCCAAGTACGTCTGGAAAAGTCATAAATGAACGTTAAGAAATAATTGCACCTAGAAAAAGAAGGAGAAGAAAGTGGACCACACAAATCACTGTGAACAAGTTGCAAATGACCCGAGCCGTGCCCAGAGGCATGTTTGTCAAAATTGTCCTGATGATGTTTGTCGAGAACACAACCAACACAAACACCATCTCTACACGAAACAAGAGGAAGACCAATCACCATATGCTGATTACATAGTTGCTTCATTGAGCGATAGTTTAGATGACCAAACTGCTCATGCCAAAGTTTCCTCAAGTCATCGCTATGACCAAAAAAAACTTATGAAAAAAAATCTAACCCAAAGTTGTCAAATTTGTACAACCTGGTAATATCATCAACAATTCCAGTTGCAAGAACATGCTTAGGATCTTTTAGATCCTTGATTACAACTTGGTGAGGTGAAAACTCTACGATTTTACCTTCACCTGAATGAGTGATTTGATAGACTGATAGAAGGTTACAAGAAAGACTTGGAACACATAATACATCATTGAAATGACCATTTTATACTTGAACTATTCCAGATCCTTCAACACTAAGAGATCTATAATCACCAAGAAATATTTTCTTGGTGTTACATTAATTTAGAGTGGAAACTATGGCTCTATCCTTATCCATATGATAAGATGCTCCAGAATCAATAAGCCACTCATTAGAAGTAGAAGTAGAAGTAGAATTTGTATTGAAGGAGAAACCAGAAGCATAAAGTGCATGTCCATGAGAACAAGAAGAAGAAGAAGAAGAAGTAGAATCAATACTGATGTTGTGCTTCTTCGTCGCTGCTTCTAAAACTACCATGTTCTTGAAACATTTGGACTCATCATGACCATCTTTATCACAAAAGTTGCAATGCCTATTAGTATTCTTACTTTTATATTTTTCTCCTTTGTCACCATTAGGAGCAGAAGCTGTCTGAGTGGGTTTGGGACCCTTTTGTTGCTTGTTGTTGTAGCGAGGATGCTACTTCTTGGGATACTTGGGTTTATCTTTCTGCTAGGCAACTAGGGCTTTGTTGGAGGTACCTGTAGTGTTGATCACTCCAAGTTGTACAAGCTTATCTTCCTCTCTAATAAAAGCATCACAAAAGGACTCAAGAGTGGGTTTTTCATAAGCTTTCCCTAGAGCCTCTCTCATGGTATAAAAGGTAGATACAAACACAGAATATGCACTACCTAGCTTAGAAAGAATAAGATAGATGCAACACTTTTCCTTCATTTTTATCTCACATTCTTCACATAAAATTCTTAGTGTTTTAAACTTAGATAGATAGTCTCCAGGGAAAGAAAAACCACTTGGACTCAAGGTCATTATTTAATTTTCTAAATGTTGTGCTTGAATAATATTGAGTTTACCAAACATAGATTCAATCTTTTCCCAAGCTTCTTTGGGGTCATCAATGTCTTGAATGTGGTACCTTAAATCAGGAGAGATGGACATTCTAATTAGTCCATGTTCTTCATCACTCCTATTAGTCCATTTAACTTTCTTATCATCATCAGTGGGTTAGTTTTTCTTTCCCAAGGTAATTTGGTACAAGCCTTTACTTCTTAATAAATCTCCCATATGAGATTTCCATTTGAAGTAGTTGTTGCTGGTAAGCAAGACATTACTTGTAGAATCCATATTAAATATGCAGATAATATGGATTTAAAAACTAAAAATGATGATCTGGATGGAAAGAGCTCGAAAATTTATGCGGTTTTAAAAAAAAACCGCACCAAAAACAGACTTCCGATGTGAGAGTTATGCCCCTTTTAAAAAAGGCATAAACGGTAAGCAAATGACCACGTGATAGTATAAGCTGCTTTATGAAGTGACACACTTTTATAAAGAGAAGTGGAGATCTCTTTTACAATGAAGTTACCTTATAAGAGAAAAACTGCATGCAAAATAAATAAATCTAAAATAAAATATTAAAGCTACTTATAGTGATTCACTTTTATACTTGAAGTGAAATACACTTTACACTTTAGAATGAATTTTTTCAAAAAAGGTAACAAAAGAGAGACTTGAACTCAAGACCTCTTACTTAATAAGGAAAATTTTAACCAAATGGTCTAGTAAAACATATTGTAATGTTTAGAAGGATCGGGAGTGTTGTTGTTGTTGTTGAAGATGGCCTTGGAGAGCATGCTAAAAAAAAATCTCTTTTCACACAAGAAAAAAATTTCGCCTCTCGTTGACAAAAAGGGTTAGATCATGGTTAGATTACTTGGAAGATGCATCTTTTCCTATCTGTTTCTGTATTTCTGAGATCGCACAGGGCACGGGGAAAATAACATACACAGATCTAAAAGATTAGCAACCCGTAAATAAATAAAACAAAACCGAAATAAAACCAAAATACTACTCTGCAAAAATTTAAAAAATGCGTATTCAAGTTTTATACCTCTGGATCTGACTATAGTGGTTGTATCTTAGGCAAACATAAACCTATTCGAATGAAACGAAAAGTGTATCCAACTGAAACGAGAACCCCAGACGCAATCGAATAATCCTTTCAGCACATAAATATACAAAAATGATAGAAAATGGAGATGAGGCAACTTGGCTTCACGATATCGATCTACAATAGGAGCAGGTCTTCAAACAAGCTCTGATACCATGTTCGACAACACAGGTATTCCAACAGAGGACGAACGCCTTCAATAACCACTCACATATCCATATCAAAGATCAACACAATGATGTTTTCACATGGTAAAACCCGTATGGGGAAACATTCACAGCCCCAACCAATGTGGCCATTGGAGCAATTTATTAATGAAAAGAAGGAGATTATAGAGAGATTTTACAAGAGATTTTCTCACAATCGATCATCGACAAATGAATCTCCATTCTCTTTAAATAGAGATCATGGACCAATCAGGTGTTAAGCCACTGATCAATGGCCATTAAGATCAAGGAGATTATGAATCGTCAGATCACTCTATGTCGGGAACAAATCGTGACGGTCGGATTTCCTAACTACAAATGCAATCTAATGCATACTAGGAAAACACACTAAGAAACACACTTTTACCTAATGACATATTAGACCAACTAGATCTTAACTAACTCTTAAGTGTCTAAATATCCTAACATAAGGCAACCACAAACTCGCAGAGTTTGCATGCTATTCATAGAGATTTGGAAAGGAAAATCGCAGGGTTAAGGCACCCATAAACTCTTAGAGTTTGCATGATATTCATAGATATTTGGAAAGGAAAATGATAGGGTTAAGGAACCCATAAACTCACAGAGTTTGCATGCTATTCATAGAGATTTGGAAAGGAAAATTGCAGGGTTAATGAGTGGTAAAATCATTGGGATAAAGTTGCCATAAAATTCATAGAGGAGAATAGATGAAAACACAGAGGTTATATCATCCAAAAATCGTGGAGGTAAATAGTTGAAGACGCAGAGGTTATATCATCAAAAAATCGCAGAGATAAATCCGGGAGATAAAATTCCAGGAGGGAGCTCAAGTTTGGGAGAATTTTTAATTATGCATAGGTGAAACAAGACATAAACGTCTAGGGAAAACATTTGTACAAGGTTGCTAAGGGAGAAAAATCAGAGATAAAATCCACTAAAGAATTGCAAAACCTAGATATCAACACACAGATATTTAAAATCCACTAAACAATTGCAAAACCATTTTACTCTATATACATCCTACAAAAATTGCATCGACCATCTATATTCTAATGAAATCCCTCAGAAAAACAAATGCCGGAACCAATGTCCATTCAACAAAGTTTAAAGATTTTACATCTCAAATATGAATACAATAATTTACTCAATAAAATACCATAGCCGACAACAAGAAGTCGAAGATGTTCTCCTGCGCTTGCGCTCCATCTAGATCCCTACTTTCTAACCAGGAATACTTCACCGGTACCTCCCAACCAATGATAGGGGTACTCTTCTTCCCCCTTAGACCCCAAGCCACAAATGGGCCACGCACAAACACAACTAGAATATTATAGCTCCCAACTTGCCTCGCAACGTAGAGCTACTACTCTCTCTCTCGAGTTGGGTGTCCCAACTCTCACAAGTAAAACTAGTCAAAATTTCTACAACATAACCTTACTCATAATCAGTCCCTCCCCATTCCTCCTCTCACCCATTTCTTTTATAGAATTTTTCTTATTGACAACTTGCCATTTGCACACTTAATTCATTTTTTGTTAAAATTTAATTAGGAATTATCCCCCCATACACTTGTCACTCGTTCCATTAGTTGCACCAATAAATCCACAATTTAATTAATTTAAATGTCTATTTCCTTCACCCATCCTAAAAGCACTCCTAAAATCACTCATAGTTGTCCCTTTATTCCCTTTATTTCACTTTTAATGACTGACACCTTTCTAAAATTTAGTTGTGTTTAAATTAGGAAAGTTCTCTAGTTAGACTAGAGTCTAGATATCTTTCTATCCTTACACATCTTTATGCTTTATTCCTTTTTCATTTTAAATTCTAATTTGGTATTTACTTGCACAAGTGCATTAATCACTTCTTAGGATTTATTTTTATTTTCATTGATTCTTAATTTGATTTATTTCATCCCCTCATCATTTAATTTAAAAATTTAGTTTTTAGTCTTGTCACTCACTTAGAATTAGGATTTAGTTAAATATTTATTTGCAAACGCCTATACGCTTAGGGATTATGATTATTAAATTCATTCTTTAGTTAATTAATTAATCAATCAATTAATTCAACATGTGATCAAGATTTTATAAGGTTTAATATTCGCTCAATTTTTCTAGGCCACCTAGATTCATTGACTTGTGTTTTTTTAAACACCACGACGTTCCCTTCAAGACACACTCCATGCTCCAAGGGTGCCACTTGCCTTTGATTCAATTTTAATTACGTGACATTCCCTTCAAGACACATTATGTGCTCCAAGGGTGCCACTCACCTTTGACAGGTTTTGGTAGTTGTCCAACCCTTGGAGTCAATACTCCATTCATGCGACTTGTGAGAGACTGATGACCTCTTAGGAATAAGGACCCTGCCTTATTGCATGCTCCTTAGAATATTCGTGGGTGAATGTATCAGACTTCCCTGACGACATTGTGGATCTCTCGAACTAGGTGATCATTTACCTAAAATTCGAGCCATGATGGGCATGCAAGTAGGTTCTGATAGGGTTGCTGCCAAACCTCTCCCTCAATATTTGGTTGTTGTGCATGGCTCCTTTACTCCTTATGTGAGTCATATTATCAAGAAATCATCAATTGCATCCATCAACGAAATGTTTTCAATGATCCATAAACACCATCATAATATACCCGATAATATGTCACATATGCATAAAGGAAATACTCAAACCAATACAATCCACTCTCTGACTCAATCCAGAGTCCAAGGAGGTCCATTGATGCCATCGGAATCCTCAATCTATCAAGTTCCCTACACACTTAGGGGAAAATTGTCAATAGAATCTGTCAATACATATAAATACAATAACATAACATCATAAACCATCAACATCATCATAAGAATCCATAAGCAAACATAAATCCATATACTGAAACTGGATCACTTGCACGCAAGTGTCCTCAAATAATAATTCAATAACATGTGCTCGCAAGAGAGGGATGTTACATACACCCCCTCTTGTTTTAAACTTCGTCTCGAAGTTTCACAGTATATAAATGCAGTAAATAAATCATATGACAAGATCTAAATGTCTAACTATAAAAAAGAAAATGGAAATTGTTGGCGCATATCATATGCCTCCTCCTAGGTAGTCGAGTGTGGACTAAAATTGTCCCATTAGACCTTGACCTGATCGAATGTTTGACATTGTAGTTTTCGAATGTGATGGTCCAAAATGATGATTGGCTCCACCATGTGTGCACCCTCCTCTGACACCTGCAAGGAACTCATGTCAATCACATGTGTAGGATCACTAACATAATGTATCAAAACAAAAACATGGAAAACATCATGCATACGCCTCAAAGAATCAGGAAAAGCTAGTCGATAGGACACAAGCTCTTTCCTTTCCACAACTTCGAAAGATCCCACAAACCTAGGAGAGAGTTTAACACCCCTTCCAAACTTGATCGAACTCTTTTGCAGTTTCACCCGCAAGAAGACTCGATAACAAACTTCATAACTACGGTCAACGCGATGCACATCTTTAATCCATTGTCTTATCATTTTCATTTTTTCTTCCATTTCTTGGATTGCTTATAGTCCTACCAAGACCCTATCCTCAATTTGATCCCATCTCAAAGGCATCTGACATGGTTTCCCACAAAGAAACTCAAATGGAACCATCTTAATGGTGCTTTGATAGCTGTTGTTGTATGCAAACTCTACCAGTGGAAATAACTCTTCCCAATGCTTTTTTTGATCCATCACGTACATACACAACATATCCTCCAATATTTGGTTCATTCTTTTTGTCTTCCCATCTGTCTCATGGTGATAAGCCGTACTAAATTTAAGTTGGGTTCCCAAGGTCTCTTGGAAACTAATCCAAAATCATCCTGTAAACACCAATCCTTGATCAGATATGATCCTTTTAGGCACACCATGCAATCTCATAATCTTGCTGATAAAAAATCTAGCAATGTCTGGCACCTGATACATCATATGCAAAGGGACAAAATGTGCACTCTTCGTCAGAGTGTCAACTACCACAAAAATCGAGTCATGTCTCCTTGTCGTCAACGACAATCCAACAATAAATTCCATCGAAATGACCTCCCATTTTGATTCTAGAATAGCGTGTGGTTGTAGTAATCCTTCCAAATGTCTATGCTCAACCTTCACTTGCTGACATTCTAGACATCTCGCCACATAGTTGATTATGTCCGCCTTCATTTCTTTCCAAAAGAATAAGGGCTTAAGGTTTTCCCTCATCTTTGTGACTCCTGGATGAGCCATGTATAATGCTCTATGAGCTTCGATTAAGATAAAACTTCTCAATTCATCGTTAGGAGGTACACAAATCCAGTTATTATACCTCATTAATCTGTCGTTGTCCACAATAAATCTCTCAAATTTTGGTACCAACATGGTTTCTTGTCCGATATTTTCCTTAACCTCTTTATACTAGTCATTGTTGCGTTATATAGTTAGAATATTTTCATGAAGATTCATTTGAAGAAGTATCACCGAAAATATGTGTGGTCTCTGACTCAACACATCTGCCACTTTTTTCATTGTTCCTTTTATGTAGGTAATCTCAAAATCATACTCGCTAAGCAATTCTGACCAATGACTTTGTCGCGTGTTCAAGTCACTTTGCATAAAAATGTGCTGCCAACCATAATGGTCTGTCTTTAGTTCGAATTTTCATCTAATCAAGTAGTGTCTCCACACTGTATAGGCATACACAATGGCCAATAACTCCAAATCATGCATCGTGTATTTCTCTTCATGCTTTCTTAATTTCCTTGATATGTAAGTGATCACTCAACCGTCTTGTGTCAAGACTCCTCCTAAGCCTTCCTTGGATGTGTTTGTGCATACCAAGAAGTCATCGTCCATGTCAGGGACCTTTAGTATCAATGTTGTCATCAACAACTCCGCAAGCCTTCAAAATGCTTCCATGCATTTCTCTGTCCATACAAACTTATTGTTTTTCTTCTGCAATTCTGTAATCAGATTTTCTACCTTCGAAAAACCTTCGCAAAACCGTCGATAATATACTGCTTAACCCATGAAGCTACGTACTTCTAGTACGTTCGTCGATGAATTCCATTCCATAATATTCTCTACCTTCTCTCGTTTCACAATGATGCCCTCATCCGAGATAACATGCCTTAAGTAATGAATCCTCGATTGATAAAATGAGCATTTCAACAATTTCCTGTATAATTTGTTCTCTTGTAAACACTATAGTACCAAGCACAAATGTTCGTATTGTTCTTTTGTCATCTGAGAATATATCAATATGTCATCAATGAATACTTGAACAAAATTTTCCAAGTATTCGCGGAACACCCCTTTCATCAAGCTCATAAATACCCCTGGGGCGTTTGTCAGTACAATTGATAAAATGATAAACTCGTAATGAATGAACCTCATCTTGAATGCGGTATTAGGAATTTCTTTCTCCTTGATCCATAACTGGTTATATCCCGATCTCAATTCGATCTTTGAAAACAAATTCACACCTTTTATTTGGTCAAAAAAATTGTCTATTATTGGCAACAAATATTGGTTCTTGATCGTTGCCTTGTTCAATTGATGGTAGTCAATGCAGAGTCTTCATGACCCATCCTTCTTCCGTATGAAAATAATAGGTGCACCCCAAGGTGACACACTTGGACGTATAAGTACTAGGTCCAATAAATCCTTCAGTTGTATTTTCAACTCATGTAACTGAGGGGTCGACATCTGATAAGGAATCCTTGCTATTGATTCAGTTCCATTTTTTAAGTCAATGGTAAATTCCATCTCTCTTTCGGGCGACAAACCTGGTAACTCTTCTGGGAACACATCCAAAAAATCTTGTACTACTGTAAGGTTTTCTAATCCTTTCTCCATGCCCTTGTCATTCAATGCTAAGATTGCATATAGATTTCATACTTTGCGCATTTTCTTCCATAGCTATAGGGAAGAAATGAACATTAAGGAAACTCCCTGGTTTCTTCCTACAATCACTCGTCTTTGTGCCTCATCATCGGTTAAACTCAACCGTTTCATCTTACAGTTGAGTATCGCATCATATGATTCCAACCAGTCCATATCAATCATGATGTCATAATATCCTAAGATCATGACGTATAGGTTGGCCTTCATTACAAAATCTCCCAGGTTGAGGCTACAATTCGTAAAATTTCCTCCAACCTTCTGCTTAGCACCCGAAGCGATTTCCACATAACTAAAATCATCTTGTTCAACTGCCTTTATCTTAATTATTTTTAGCACTGCACCATAAATAAATCTCTTTGTAGCACCAGGATCTATCAAAACACTAAAGGTCTGGTCAACAATGGTACTTGACATCTCAAGCACAATAGACTTTTGCTCGGCCTGGCGGTCATTCACCGTTGCATGAATCCGACGGGCCTTGCCCAAATCTCCAAATGTAGTGTGTGTGAATAACTTGGCTTCCCTTGCCCTCTCAACTGGATTTTTGCACTGGTAACATGGCTCTCCACATGTCCAACATCCGGTCTTTTGTCTAGTACTCCTGGTTCCCGAAGTAGAAGTTGATGGTCCTCCATCCTGGAACCCTGGTCTGTTCTATTGAACATTCTTATATTGTTGTTGCTGCAGACGATGTTGTTGTTGGTGTTGTGGTCCTCTGTAGGTTAGAACCCTCTGGCATGAATGCTACTAGAGGTGTCACACCTCCTCCACTAGCACCACATCATCTTCCTCCGCGACGTCCTCTGATCATGATTACCTGTAGGTATACAATTCAATTAAATTAGCTATAAATTATTAATCCAATTTTTAATATAGTGGAAGGTTTAATTATCCCAATTCGCAGGGTTGAACTTGCTCTGATACCATATGTAATGTTACCTCTGTTATGACTAGGAAAAGCGAAGCACAATAGGTAAAAAAAATAAAATCATTAGGAATTTAACATCAACACATTAATCACAACAATGCCTAATCAAAGACATCATAAAAAAGGCATTACAAGAGACTCATCATCGTAATCCATAACGACATAACCAATGCATCAATCAAATTAGTAACAACACATAATTAACACATCATCGCATTAGATAATGACACAAATCAACAAGTAACATAAATGGCAATGCAAGATCAACTCATCACAATATAACACAGAGAAACTACCCTCCCAACCTACCCTACAAGGTTAGGACCTCTAAGACACATAATCAACACTCAAGCCCAATATTCATCTGATTAATTTTAACTATTTAAGGTCTCAGGGCCGACGACTCTTCTGAGGAACAAGGAGGTGTCTACATCCCACTAACACAATCAAGTCCAAAACCAACTATGTTGATCAACAACATCAACGATAATCAAGGGTGCAATAACGTTCTAATAAAAAATCAAACGTCACATAAATTCCAAGGCACAAGATAATTTAATTACTAAATCAAGCATACAACAACATAAGTTAAGGCACAATGTAATCAACTTTTTTTATTTTCATGGCGTGAAAGAAAACATCTACTTTAATCCAAGGCGCACAATTAATCAATTACTGAAATCAACCATAAATCAACATTATTCCGAGGTGCATGTGTGATCTAAATATTGAATTAAACATAAATCAACATCATTACCATGAGCACAATTAATATAAGAACTTAGGAAATCACACATCAACATTGTTACAATGCGCACGAGTAATTCAAAAAGCGTATACATTTATGAGTCATCAAGGTCCATTGAGAAATGCAATCTAACTACTAACAATCATGCATCAATGGTACTTAATGGCATAAGGTAAGGTAATCACTTTATCATTCAAGTCAATCATTAACCATGGCATAATATAATTATCAATAAAATTTTGAGGCACAAAAAGTAATCTAATCTATTAATTTTAGGGTGCATGAAAATAGTTACAACCAATCACTCATCAACTTTCTTTAAGGTGCACAGGTAAATTAATTAACAAATTAATCATGTGTCACAATGATTTCAAGGCGCCATGGGACCCACCAATTTATTTTCATAAAAACAATCCTTAAGTAATTCATCTTTCTATCTTAAAAGTGATCTATCTAGGTTAAATAGAATATATCTAACTACATCTTAGATTTCCACAACCTCTCTATACATCACTATATTTATGTACCATTAAAATATCACTCTTTCAAGTATCATTATAATTATACAATAAAAATGTACCATTATTAAAATAAATACATTGAATAAATAATAGTGGCACATTCTACTGTAACTCAAAATAACATGAAATTAAATTGACATTTTTGGTCTAAAATCTATAAAAAAATCTGAAATTGCAATAAAAATATTGAAGAGTGCTAAATTCATCTTTACATTGAAAACAACAATTTCATTAATTCAAATTTACAATTTTAACAAAAATATTAAAATAAATTTCTAAAATCATTAAATTAAAAAGGAAAAATATAAAAGATCAACGTTTTCTACATATACCATACCATTTCACTTTTTCTTTCCTTTCCTCTCCTTCAAGAAAACTATACAGATTTATTAATTAAAAAATCAAAATAGATTTCACCATCGTTCCTTGTCCATTGTTCGACACCAGGAGGGACACTAATTTTGGGTGAAAATAAATGCCATAGACATAGATGATTTTAAAAAATGTTTGAGTAAACCCTGGCTAACTGTCTCCTGGAAAAACGTAGAGGGTCTTAGGAAAAGAATGCACTGAGATTCTCCCTGTTGAGCAATTCACAGGTAAAACACATTCTGGTGTAAAACACATGGTAAATTCCGGTGTAAAACGCATGGTGAATTTCTAGTGTAAAACGCATGGTGAATTCTGGTAAAAATTGTTGAGCTTTAAGATTAAGTTGCATGGAATAAATAAAGGAAATGTTGAGTCTTTCAAAGGGAAAAACAAAAGGATATAGTGCCCATAAAAATTCGTAGCAAGGGCATGCCATCACAGAGAACTTAAAGGAAGTCGCATGGCTTTATATTACTCATAAAAAATGCAGAAAAAGTATGCCATTGCAGAGAACTTAAAGGAAGTCGCATGGGTTTATATTACTCATAAAAATTCACAGAAAAGTGTGCCATCATAGAGAAATTAAAGGAAACCTCATGGGTTTATATTACTCATAAAAATTGCAAAAAAAGTATGCCATCACAGAGAGCTTAAAGGAAATCATAGGGGTTTGGAAAGGAAAATCACAGGGTTAAGGCACCCATAAAATCATAGAGTTTTCATGCTCATCACAAAGATTCGGAAAGGAAACTCACATGGTTAAGGCAACTATAAACTCGCAGAGTTTGCATGCTATTCACATAGATTTGGAAAGGAAAATCACACGGTTAAGGCACCCATCAAATTGTAGAGTTTGCATACTATTCACAGAGATTTGGGAATGAAAATTGTAGGGTTAATGAGTGGCAAAATCACCGGGATAAATTTCCCATAAAATTCACAGAGGAGAATAGTTGAAAACGCAGAGGTTATATCATCCAAAAACCGCAGAGGTAAATAGATGAAAACACAGAGGTTATATCATCCAAAAATCGCAGATATAAATCCGAGAGATAAAACGCCAGGAGGGAGATCAAGTTTGGGAGAAATTTTAATTATGCAGAGGTGAAACAAGACAAAAATGTGCAGGGAAAACATCTGTACAAGGTTGTTGAGGGAGAAAAAACAGAGATAAAAAAAAAAAACACATAGAATATAACCCAGAGATCAACACACAAATATTTAAAATCAATTAAAAAACTATAGAACCATTTTACTCTATATACATCTTACAAAAACTGCATGGAGCATCTATATTCTAATGAAATCCTTTAGAAAAACAAATGGCGGAACCAATGTCCATTTAGTGAAGTTTAAAGCTTTTACATATCAAATCTAAATACAATACAATACTCAATAAAATATCGTAGCCAACAATGAGAAGTCGAAGATGTTCTCTCACGCTTGCGCTCTGTCCAACTCCCCACTTGCTAACCGTGAAGACTTCACCAGTACCTCCCATCCAACACTAGGAGTACTCTTCTTCCCGCTTATCCCCCCAATCCACAAAGGGGCCACACACAAACACAACCGGAATAATCTAGCTCCCAACTCGCCTCGTAAGGTAGATCTACCACTCTCTCACTCGAGCTGGGTTTCCCAATTCTCACAAGTAAAACCAATCAGAATTTATGCAGCATAACCTTACTCATAACCTGTCCCTCCCCATTCCTCTCAGCCATTTCTTTTATAGAATTTTTCTTAGTGACAACTTTCCATTTGGACATTTAATTCATTTTTTTTAAATTTAATTAGGAATTATCCCCCCTATACACTTGTCACTTGTTCCCTTAGTTGCACCAATAAATCCACAATTTAATTAATTTAAATGTCAGTTTCCTTCACCCATCCTAAAATCACTCCTAAAATCACTCCCAGTTGTCCCTTTATTCCCTTTATTTCCCATTTAATGACTTACACTTTTCTAAAACTGAATTGTGCTTAAATTAGGAAAGTTCTCTAGGTAGATTAGACTCTAGATACCTTTCTATGCTTACACATCTTTATGCTTTATTCCTTTCTCATTTTAAATTATAATTTGGTATTTACTTTCACAAGTGTATTAATCACTCCTTAGGATTTTTTGTTTTTCATTGATTCTTAATTTGATTTATTTCATCCCCTCATCATTTAATTTAAAAATTTAGTTTTTAGTCTTCTCACTCACTTAGAATTGGGATTTAGTTAAATCTTTATTTGCAAACGCCTAGACCCTTAGGGATTATGCTTATTAAATTCCTTCTTTAGTTAATTAATTAATTTGGCAGGTGCTCAAGATTTTATAAGGTTTAACATTCGCTGAATTTTTCTAGGCCACATAGATTCATTGACTCATTTTTTTTTAAACACCATGATATGCCCTTCAATACACACTCTATTCCCTAAGGGTTCCACTCGCCTTTGATTCAATTTTAATTATGCGATGTGCCCTTCAAGACACACTACATGCTCCAAGGGTTTGACTCACCTTTGACTGGTTTTGGTAGTTTTCCAACCCTTGGAGTCAATACTCCATTTAGGCGACTTGTGAGAGACTAAGGTCCTCTAAGGAATAAGGACCCTACCTTATTGCATGTCCTTTATAATCTTTGTGAGAGACTTTCTCAGTCTACCCTCACAACATCGTGGATCTCTCGAATTAGGTAATACTTAACCTACAATTCGAGCCACAAAGGGAGTGCTAGTAGGATGAAACAAGGCTGCTGCCACACCTCTCCCTCAATATATGGTTGTTGTGCATGGCTCCATTACTCCTTATGTGAGTCAAATTAACAAGCAATCGTTAGCCTGCATCCATCAATGAAACAATTTCAATGATCCATAAACAACATAATAATATACTCGATCATATGTCACATATGCATAAAAAAAATACTCAAATCAATACAATAAACTCCCTGAATCGATCCAGAGTCCAAGGAGGTCCATTGATTCCATCAACATCCTCAATCTATCAAGTGTCCTACACACTCAGGGGAAGCTTTTCAATAGCATCTGTCAATACATAGAAATCCAATAACATAACATCATAATCCATCAACATCATCATAAGAATCCATAAGAGAATAGAAATCCATATACTGAAACTGGATCAATTGCACACAAGTGTCCTCAAAGAATAACTCAATGTTCTCGCAAGAGCGGTATGTTACATACACCCCCTCTTGTTTTAAATTTCATCTCGAAGTTTCGCAGTATATAAATGCAGTAAATAAAGCATCTGACAATATCTAAATTTCTAACTATCAAACAAAAACGGAAACTGCTGCCGCATATCATATGCGTCCTCCCAGGTAGTCGAATGTGGACTAAAATTGTCCCACTATACCTTGACCTAATCGATTTCTCAAATCATTAAATTAAAAAGGAAAAATATAAAAGATTAAAGTTTTCTATATAAACCATACCATTTCACTTTTTCTTTCCTTTTGTCTCCTTCCCAGAAAACTATACAGATTTATTAATTCAAAAATCAAAATAGATTTCAGCATCGTTCCTTGTCCATTGTTCGACGCCAGGAGGGACACTAATTATGGATGAAAATAAATGTCATAGACAAGGATAAATTTCAAAAATGTTTGAGAAAACCTTGACTAACTGTCTCCTGGAAAAACGCAGAGGGTCTGAGGAAAAAAATGTGTCGAGATTCTCCATGTTGGTTAATTTGCAAGTAAAACGCATTATGTTGTAAAACGCATCGTGAATTTTGGTGTAAAACACATGGTGAATTTATGGTGTAAAACACATGGTGAATTCTGGTAAAAACGCATGGTGAATGATGGTAAAAATTGTTGATCTTTAAGATTAAGTTGCAGGGAATAAATAAAGGAAATGTTGATTCTTTTAAAGGGAAAAATGCAAGGATACAATGCCCATAAAAATTCGCAGCAAGGGCATGCCATCACAGAGAACTTAAAGGAAGTCACATGGGTTTATATTACTCATAAAAAATGCAGAAAAAGTATGCCATCAAAGAGAACTTAAAGGAAGTCGCATGGGTTTATATTAATCATAAAAATTCAAAGAGAAAGTGTGTCATTGCAGAGAAATTAAAGTAAATCACATGGGTTTATATTACTCATAAAAATTGCATAAAAAGTATGCCATCACAGAGACCTTAAAGGAAATCATAGGGGTTTGGAAAGGAAAATCGTAGGGTTAAGGTGTTCGACAACACATGTATTCCAACAGAGGACAAACACCTTCAATAACCACTCACATAACAAGATCAAAGATCAACACACCGATGTTTTCACGTGGTAAAACCCCTATGGGGAAACATCCACGGCCCCAACCAACGCAATCACTTGGAGCAGTTTATTAATGAAAATAAAGAGATTACAAAGAGATTTTACAAGAGAGTTTCTCACAATTGATCATCGACAAATGAACCTCCATGCTCTTTAAATACAGATCATGGACCAATCAGGTGTTAAGCCATGGATCAATGGTAGTTAAGATCAAGGAGAGTATGAACCGTCAGATCAGTCTATGTTGGGAACATATCGTGCCCATCAGATTTCCTAACTACAAATGCAAACTAATGCATACTAATAAAACACACTAAGAAACACACTTTTACCTAACGACATATTAGACCACGTAGATCTTAACTAACTCCTAAGTGTCTAAATATCCTAACATCTCCCCTTAAGAACAACTTGGGATAGGATTGAAGGATTTACAATAGTGAAACAATAGGAGAAAGAAGGAGGCATTAGAGCCTATCCCCCCTTAATGACAACTTTCTAAACTCCTAACATAGATCAAAGTTTGGAAAACTTCACTTCTGTAAGAGACTTTGTGAAAATGTCTGCAACTTAATCTTCTGTAGGACAAAAGAGCACTTCAATATCTTGATCATGAATGAGCTTTCTGATGAAGTGCATATGTAGCTCGATGTGTTGTCTACGCTGATGTTGAACTTGGTCTTTGGTGAGTTTGATGGCACTCTAATTGTCGCACCAAAAGTTGTTCGGATGCTGCTGCTGGAATCCAAAATCTGAAAGGATATGTCGAAGCCACAAGGCTTCCTGACTTGCATTTACCGCTACTCCGTACTCTGATTCTATTGAAGAAAGTGCAATAGCCTATTGTTTCTTACAGGCCCAAGTGACAGGTCCTGAACCAAGGCTAAAAACATAACCTGCAGTAGACTTCTGATCATTAGGGTCGTAGGCCCAATCTGAATCAGTGAAACCAACCAATAAAGGAGTTCCCCCTAAACTGTACCACAAAAATAGCGAAGTATCCTTTTGGATGATTTCCAATGGCTTTCATGGGGTGTTTGCATATACCAGGCAACAAGACCAACAACAAAGGAAATATTAGGACGGGTATGAGTCAAGTATAAGAGGCTACCAACTAACTGATAGTACAGGGTGGCATCAACTTCAAGAGAAGTACAAGTGGTGGTAAGCTTGACTCCAGACTGGAAGGGAGAAGGGGCTGGTTTGCAATCATCCATGTGAAAGCGACGAAGAAGGTCAAAAGCATACTTAGACTGGGAACGAAAAATTCCTTCATTGGTTTGCAAAACTTGGAGGCCAAGGAAATAGTGAAAAATCCATAAGTCTGTCATTTCAAATTTCTTCTTAAGGATGGTTTTGACATGGTTTAAAATTTTTGGGTCACTACTAGTAAGGATAAGGTCATCAACATAAAGGACAAGGATTATGAGATGGCTTCCTACTTTCTTGTTATAGACATTAGGATCAGAATGACATCTAGAGAATCGAGTGGCAATAAGAAAGATGTCCATTTTGGAATACCAAGCTCGAGGAGCTTGCTTGAGACCATAATAATATTTCTTGAGGCGAAAAACAAGGCTAGAGTCATTTTGGACATAGCGAGGAGGTTGTTCTATGTAGATTTCTTCTTTCAAATCACCATGCAAGAAGGGAAATTTAATATCCATCTGATGGACCTCCCATTTATGTGAGGTGGCAAGGGAAAGAACAAGGTGGATAGAATTCATTTTGGATACAGGGGAAAGGGTTTCATGATAGTCAATTCCTTCAACTTGGGAAAATCCTTTGGAAACTAATCGAGCCTTGTGTTTTTCAACACTTCCATCTGATGCATACTTAGTTCTGTAGACCCATTTACATATGAAATTTTTTGTTCCTTTTGGAAGAGGTACAAGATCCCAAGTATCGTTTTCCATTAAGGAACGATACTCTTCATTCATTATTGTATCCCAATCTGGATGAATTGAAGCTTCTGCAAATGTTTTTGGATCATGAGTCTTTGAAACTTGAGCCAAAATAAAAGAGGCTCACTGGAACTATGAACGTTTTTGATGCTGATCTGAAGGATCACTGACAAGACTACCAGCTGCTTCTCGTGTTGAACAAACCCATATAGGAAGTGGTGGAACTGGTGCTAGTTCAGGTTCAAAGGACTCATTTGGAGGAGGGTGATCAGACATAGGTGTATTTTCATCCTCACTGTCATCATTTGAAGAAGAAACCAGATTAGAAGAAGGCACAAATGTCGAAGATGGCTCACAGGACAAAGAAGGCACAACCGTCAAATTAGGCTCGCAGTCCAAAGAAGGCACAAATGCCTAATTAGGCTTGTAGGCCAAGAGATTTTCATCAAATTTAACATCTCTTCTAATAATAATTTCATTGCAATGTGATTGAAGAAGTCTGTAACCTTTGACATCTTCAGAATAACCAACAAATATACACTTCTCACTTTTAGGCTGCAATGCTTTCCTTTTCTCATTAGGAATGTGAGCCCATGCTGTACTACGAAATACATAGAAGTGACTTAAATCTGGTTTAATTTTAGTCCAAGCTTCTTCCGGTGTTATATTTTTAAGATCCTTTGTGGGAGTGAGATTTATTATGTAATTTTCACAGTTGATGGCTTCCACCCAATACTTTAGACTTAATCCCTTAGATTGGTTCATAGAAACCATAAGCATAAAGTGCATGTCCATGAGAAGAAGAAGAAGAAGTAGAATCAATACAGATGTTGTGCTTCTTCATCGCTACTTCTAAAACTGCCATCTTCTTGAAACATTTGGACTCATCATGACCATCTTTATCACAAAAGTTGCAATGTCTGTTAGTATTCTTACTTTTATATTTTTCTCCTTTGTCACCATTAGGAGTAGAAGTTGTTTGAGTGGGTTTGGGACCCTTTTGTTGCTTGTTGTTGTAGCGAGGATGCTACTTCTTGGGATACTTGGGTTTATCTTACTGTTGGGAAACTAGGGCTTTGTTGGAGGCACCTGCAGTGTTGATCACTCCAAGTTGTACAAGCTTATCTTCCTCTCTAATCAAAGCATCACAAAAGGACTCAAGAGTGGGTTTTTCATAAGCTTTCCCTAGAGCCTCTCTCATGGCATAAAAGGTAGATACAAACACAGAATATGCACTACCTAGCTTAGAAAGAATAAGATAGATGCAACACTTTTCCTTCATTTTTATCTCACATTCTTCACATAAAATTCTTAGTGTTTTAAACTTAGATAGATAGTCTCCAGGGTAAGAAAAATCACTTGGACTCAAGGTCAGTATTTAATTTTCTAACTGTTGTGCTCGAATAGTATTGAGTTTACCAAACACACATTCAATCTTTTCCCAAGCTTCTTCGGGGTCATCAATGTCTTGAATGTGGTACCTTAAATCGGGAGAGATGGACATTCTTATTAGTCCACATGCTTCATCACTCCTATTAGTCCATTTGACTTTCTTATCATCATCAGTGGGTTATTTTTTCTTTCCCAAGGTAATCTGGTACACGCCTTTACTTCTTCATAAATCTCCCATATGAGATTTCCATTGGAAGTAGTTGTTGTTGGTAAGAAATACATTACTTGTAGAAGCCATATTAAATATGCAGATAAGATGGATTTAAAAAATGAAATTGATGATCTGAATGGAAAGAGCTCGAAAATTTGTGCGGTTTAAAAAAAAAACTATACCAAAAACAGACTTCTGATGTGAAAGTTATGCCCCTTTTAAAAAAGGCATAAACGGTAACCAAATGACCACGTGATAGTATAAGTTGCTTTATGAAGTGACCCACTTTTATAAAGAGAAGTGGAGATCACTTTTACAATGAAGTTACCTTATAAGAGAAAAATTGCATGCAAAATAAATAACTCTAAAATAAAATATTAAAGCTACTTATAGTGATTCACTTTTATACTTGAAGTGAAATACACTTTACACTTTAGCATGAACTTTTCAAAAAAGGTAACAAAAGAGAGACTTGAACTCAAGACATCTTACTTAATAAGGAAAATTTTAACCAAATGGTCTAGCAAAACATATTGTAATGTTCAGAAGGAGGATTGGGAGTGTTGTTGTTGTTGTTGAAGACAGCCTTGGAGAGCATGCTAAAAAAAAATCTCTTTTCACACAAGAAAAAAATTTCGCTTCTCGATGACAACAAGGGTTAGATCTTGGTTAGATTACCTGGAAGATGCACCTTTTCCTATATGTTTCTGATTTTCCGAGATTGCACAGGGTGCGGGGAAAATAACATACGCAGATCTAAAAGATTAGCAACCCGTAAATAAATAATAAAAAAGCCGAAAAAAAACCAAAATACTACTCTGCAAAAATTTAAAAAATTCTTATTTAAGTTTTATACCTCTAGATATGACTATAGTGGTTGTATCTTAGGAAAACATAAACCTTTTTGAATGAAATGAAAATTGTACCCAACTAAAACAAGTGCTCCGAACACAATCGAACAATCCTCTTGGCCTATAAATGTACATAAATGAAAGAAAATGGAGATGAGGCAGATCGGCTTCACGATCTCGATCTACAACAGGAGCAGGTCTTCAAACAAGCTTTGATACCATGTTCGACAACACAGTTATTCCAACAGAGGATGAATGCCTTCAGTAACCACTCACATATCCATATCAAATATCAACACACCGATGTTTTCACGTGGTAAAACCCCTACGGGGAAGCATTCACGGTCCCAACCAACTTGGCCATTGGAGCAATTTATTAATGAAAAGAAAGAGATTACAAAGAGATTTTACAAGAGATTTTCTCACAATCGATCATCGACAAATGACCCTCCATTCTCTTTAAATAGAGATCATTGTTAATGTTTATGCCATTATTATAGTTCTTTGCATTTCATTAGATAAGAGCATAATAAGAACAAGATCACTGAGAAATACACATTTACAAGAGACACAACATTTATCCTGGGAAACCCTCTAGGGGAAGAAAACCCAACAAAACTTCTTTATGCCACTCTTCTCCTTCTCTCCAACTGGTAATTGCAGCTTGCCTCATAAGAGAATGAGAAAGTGAGTTGTGTGTTTGAAGTGAGGCGCTAGCCTCTTATTTATACAAGATTGGCATGTGTGAAAGTTCACAACTGGCAGGGCCGGCCTCTCACTCTGGGTGGGTAAACCCACCTTTATTTAATTCTGGTTCTTCAATAATAACTGTTGGGGCCGACTTCTTATTCTGCCTTTTATAATTGTCCGATGACCAATTCGCAAAAGGGGATTTGGTCCTTATACAATTACTGACATGATTAATCCACAATGGGGATTAATCCAATAACAACAATAATAATAATGACATGATTAATCCGCAATGGGGATTTAATCCAATAATAATAAGAATGCTCTTCGCAGTTACATTATTTCAACACTCCCCCTTAACAAGAAATGTATTCTTCATCAACATCAGGCAAGAGAGGTCTACATCATCAGTGGCATCTGGAGGATAGTATCGTCAATATCATCTTGAAACATTGTCTAGCACATTTACGAGTCATCAGAAGTTTTCTTCATCAGCAACATCATCATTCTCGAAAGAATGCTATCATCATCTACATCAAATATGTATCAGTAAAAATGATACCTCATCACAACACTAGGATGGCACATCACAGTACTACACTAGCTCAATGTCACAACGGTTAAGCTGGTAGCTCAGTGTTAGTCAAATCTTGCTTTATGTCTAACAACTAGGTTAGAAGCAAGTAATATCATCATCTCGCTTTACGTATAACAACTAGGTCAGAAGCGAGGAATCACAGTGTCATGCTTTACGTCTAACAACTAGGTTAGAAGCATGACTCATCTTGATTTACATATAACAATGAGGCTAGAAGTAAGGAACACATCAACATCTCGCTTTGCCTCTAACAATGAGGTCAGAAGTGAGGAATCATCTTGCTTTACGTCTAACAACTAGGTCAGAAGCAAGGAATCAACGGTGTTATGCTTTACGTCTAACAACTAGGTCAGAAGCATAACTCATCTTGCTTTATGTCTAACAATGAAGTCAGAAGCAAGGATCACATGGCGTCATGCTTTACGTCTAACAACGAGGTCAGAAGCATGACTCATCTTGCTTTACGTCTAACAGTGAGGTCAGAAGCAAGGATCACATGGCGTCATGCTTTACGTCTAACAACGAGGTTAGAAGCGTGACTCATCTTGCTTTACGTCTAACAACGAGGTCAGAAGCAAGGATCACACAGCGTCATGATTTACGTCCAATAGCGAGGTCAGAAGCATGACTCATCTTGCTTTACGTCTAATAGCGAGGTCAGAAGCAAGGAATACATCTACTCCCCCTTTCAGGGAGGGTCCTTTCGGACAATACCAAGCTTATC
>JZKD02S0094681.1:119167-145627 GCA_000966675.3 Picea glauca | reverse complement strand
AGAGATGCGCCACTCTCCTCCCTCTCTCCAACTGGTAATTGCAACTTGCCTCATAAGAGAATGAGCAAGTGAGTTGTGTGTTTGAAGTGAGGTGCTATCCTCTTATTTATACAAGACCGGCACGTGTGAAAGGTCACAACCGGCAGGGCCGACCTCTCACTCTGGGTGGGTAAAACCACCTTTATTTAATTATGGGTCTTAAATAATAACTACTGGGGCCAACTTCTTATTCTTCCCTTTATAATTGTCCGATGACCAGTCCGCAAAAGGGGATTTAGTCCTTATACAATTACCGACATGATTAATCCACAATGGGGATTAATCCAATAACAATAATACTAATAATGGCATGATTAATCCACAATGGGGATTTAATCCAATAATAATAAGAATGCTCTTCACAGTTACATTATTTCAACAATCATGGACCAATAGGGTGGTAAGCCACAAATCAATGGCCGTTAAGGTCAAGGAGATTATGAACCGTCGGATCACTCTATGTCGGGAACATATCATGACCGTCGGATTTCCTAACTATAAATGTAAACTAATGCATACTAAGAAAACACATTAAGAAACACACTTTTACCTAATGACATATTATACCAAGTAGATCTTAACTAACTCCTAAGTGTCTAAATATCCTAACATAAGGAAAGCATAAACTCACAGAGTTTGCATGCTATTCACAGAGATTTGGAAAGAAAAATTGTAGGGTTAAGGCACCCATAAACTCGTAGAGTTTGCATGTTATTCATAGATATTTGGAAAGGAAAGTCGTAGGGTTAAGGAACCCATAAACTCACAGAGTTTGCATGCTATTCATAGAGATTTGGAAAGGAAAATTGCAGGGTTAATGAGTGGTAAAATCGTTGGGATAAAGTTGCCATAAAATTCGCAGAGGAGAATAGCTGAAAACACAAAGGTTATATCATCCAAAAATCGCAGAGGTAAATAGTTGAAAACGCAGAGGTTATATCATCCAAAAATCACAGAGATAAATACGATAGATAAAATCCCAGGAGGGAGCTCAAGTTTGGGCAAAATTTCAATTATGCATAGGTGAAACAAGACAAAAACGTCTGGGGAAAACATCTGTACAAGGTTGCTAAGGGAGAAAAATCAGAGATTAAAAAAAACTCATAGAATAGAACCTAGATATCAACACACAGATATTTAAAATCCTTTAAACAATTTCAGAACCATTTTACTCTATATACATCTTACAAAAATTGCATGGACCATCTATATTCTAATGAAATCCCTCAGAAAAACAAATGCCAGAACCAATGTCCATTCAACAAAGTTTAAAGCTTTTACATCTCAAATATGAATACAATACAATACTCAATAAAATACCATAGCCGACGACGAGAAGTCAAAGATGTTCTCCCCTGCTTGCGCTCCGTCTAGATCCCTGCTTTCTAACCATGAATACTTCACCAGTACCTCCCAACCAATGATAGGGGTACTCTTCTTCCCCCTTAGCCCCTAGAGCCCCAAATGGGCCACGCACAAACACAACTAGAATAATCTAGCTCCCAACTTGCCTCGCAAGGTAGAGCTACCACTCTCTCTCTCGAGCTGGGTGTCCCAACTCTCACAAGTAAAACCAGTCAAAATTTCTACAGCATAACCTTACTCATAATGAATCCCTCTCCATTCCTCCTCTCAGCCATTTCTTTTGTAGAATTTTTCTTAGTGACAACTTGGAATTTGCACATTTAATTCATTTTTTGTTAAAATTTAATTAGGAATTATCCCCCCCATACACTTTCCACTCGTTCCCTTAGTTGCACCAATAAATCCACAATTTAATTAATTTAAATGTCAATTTCCTTCACCCATCCTAAAAACGCTCCTAAAATCACTCCTAGTTGTCCCTTTGTTCCCTTTATTTCACTTTTAATGACTGATGCCTTTCTAAAACTTAGTTGTGTTTAAATTAGGAAAGTTCTCTAGTTAGACTAGAGTCTAGATACCTTTCTATGCTTACACATCTTTATGCTTTATTCCCTTTTCATTTTAAATTCGAATTTGGTATTTACTTTCACAAGTGTATTAATCACTCCTTAGGATTTATTTTTATTTTCATTGATTCTTAATTTGATTTATTTCATCCCCTCATCATTTAATTTAAAAATTTAGTTTTTAGTCTTGTCACTCACTTAGAATTAAGATTTAGTTAAATATTTATTTGCAAACGCCTAGACCCTTAGGGATTATGATTATTAAATTCATTCTTTATTTAATTAATTAATCAATTAATTAATTCAACATGTGCTCAAGATTTTATAAGGTTTAATATTCGCTCAATTTTTCTAGGCCACCTAGATTCATTGACTCATTTGTTTTTAAACACCACGACGTTCCCTTCAAGACACACTCCATGCTCCAAGGGTGCCACTCGTCTTTGATTCAATTTTAATTACGCGACGTTCCCTTCAAGACGCATTACGTGCTCCAAGGGTGCCACTCGTCTTTGAAAGGTTTTGGTTTTTGTCCAACCCTTGGAGTCAATACTCCATTCAGGTGACTTGTGAGAGACTAGTGACCTCTTAGGAATAAGGACCCTGCCTTATTGCGTGCCCTTTAGAATATTTGTGGGCGAATGTCCTAGACTACCCTGACGACATCGTGGATCTCTTGAACTAGGTAATTGTTAACCTAAAATTCGAGCCACGATGGGCATACAAGTAGGTTGTGACAGGGTTGCTGCCAAACCTCTCCCTCAATATTTGGTTGTTGTGCATGGCTCCTTTACTCCTTATGTGAGTCATATTATCAAGAAATCGTCAACTGCATCCATCAACAAAATGTTTTCAATGATCCAAAAACACCATCATAATATACCCGATCATATGTCACATATGCATAAAGGAAATACTCAAACCAATACAATCCACTCTCTGACTCGATCCGGAGTCCAAGGAGGTCCATTGATGCCATTGACATCCTCAATCTATCAAGTTCCCTACACACTCAGGGAAAAAATGTCAATAGAATCTGTCAATACATATAAATACAATAACATAACATCATAATCCATCAACATCATAATAAGAATCCATAACCAACATAAATCCATATACTGAAACTAGATCACTTGCATGCAAGTGTCCTCAAAGAATAAGTCAATAACATGTGCTCGCAAGAGAGGGATGTTACATACACCCCCTCTTGTTATAAACTTCGTCTCGAAGTTTCATAGTATATAAATGCAGTAAATAAATCATATGACAAGATCTAAATGTCTAACAATCAAACAAAAATGGAAATTGTTGGCGCATATAATATGCGTCCTCTCAGGTAGTCAATTGTGGACTAAAATTGTCCCATTAGACCTTGACCTGATCGAATGTTTGACGTTGTAGTTGTCGAATGCGATGGTCCAAAATGATGATTGACTCCACCATGTTTGCACCCTCATCTGACACCTGCAAGGAACTCATTTCAATCACATGTATAGGATCACTAACATAATGTCTCAAAACAGAAACATAGAAAACATCATGCATACACCTCAAAGAATAAGGAAAGGCTAGTCGATAGGACACAACCTCTTTCCTTTTCACAACTTTGAAAGGTCCCACAAACCTAGGAGAGAGTTTAGCACCCCTTCCAAACTTGATCGAACTCTTGTGCGGTTTCACCCGTAAGAAGACTCGATCACCAACTTCATAACTATGGTCAACGCGATGCACATCGACATAACTCTTTTGTCGATATTGCGCTTCTTTAATCCTTTGTCTTATCATTTTCATTTTTTCTTCCATTTCTTGGATCACTTTTGGTCCTACCAAGACCCTATCCTCAAGTCGATCCCATCTCAAAGGCATCTTACATGGTTGCCCACAAATAAACTCAAATCGAACCATCTTAATGGTGCTTTGATAGTTGTTGTTGTATGCAAACTCTACTAGTGGCAATAACTCTTCCCAACGCTTTTGTTGATCCATCACGTACATACGCAACATATACTCCAATATTTGGTTCATTCTTTTTGTCTTTCCATCTGTCTCATGGTGATAAGTTGTACTAAATTTAAGTTGGGTTCCCAAGGCCTCTTGGAAACTAGTCCAAAATCATCATGTAAACACCAATCCTTGATGAGATATGATCGTTTAGGCACACCATGCAATCTGACAATCTTGCTGATAAAAAATCTAGCAATGTATGGTGCCTGATACATCATATGCAAAGGGACAAAATGTGCACTCTTCATTAGAGTGTCAACTACCACGAAAATCGAGTCATGCCTCCTTGCCGTCAACGACAATCCAACAATAAAGTCCATCGAAATGACCTCCCATTTCGATTCTAGAATAGCGTGTGGTTGTATTAATCCTACCAAATGTCTATGTTCAACCTTCACTTGTTGACATTCTAGAAAACTCGCGACATAGTTGACTATGTATGCCTTCATTCCTTTCCAAAAGAATAAGGGCTTAAGGTTTTCCCTCATCTTCGTGACTCCTGGATGAGCCATGTACACTGCTCTACGAGCTTCAATTAAGATCAAACTTCTCAATTCATCATTAGGAGGTACATAAATCCAGTTATTATACCTCATTAATCCGTCGTTGTCCATAATAAATCCCTCAAATTTTGGTACCAACATGGTTTCTTGTCCAATATTTTCCTTAACCTCTTTATACTAGTCATCGTTGCGTTGTATAGTTAGAATATTTTCACGAAGATTCATTTGAAGAAGTATCACTGAAAATATGTATGGTCTCTGACTCAATGCATCTGCTACTCTGTTCATTGTTCCTTTTATGTAGCTAATCTCAAAATCATACTCGCTAAGCAATTCTGACCAACGACTTTGTCACGCGTTCAAGTCACTTTGCGTAAAAATGTGCTGCCAACCATCGTGCTCTGTCCTTAGTTCAAAATTTCGTCCAATCAAGTAGTGTCTCCACACTCTATAGGCATACACAATGGCCAATAACTCCAAATATGCGTCGTGTAGTTCTCTTCATGCTTTCTTATTTTCCTTGATATGTAAGAGATCACTCAACCGTCTTGCATCAAGACTCCGCCTAAGCCTTCCTTGGATGTGTCTGTGCATACCAAGAAGTCATCGTCCATGTCAAGGACCTTTAGTATCGATGTTTTCATCAACAACTCCTTATGCCTTCAAAATGATTTCGTGCATTTCTCTGTCCATACAAACTTATTATCTTTCTTCTGCAATTCCGTAATCAGATTTTCTACCTTCGAAAAATCGTCGATAATATACTGCTAAACCCATGAAGCTAAGTACTTCTAGTACGTTCGTCAGTGCAGTCCATTCCATAATATCCTCTACCTTCTGTCGATCCACAGTGATTCCCTCATTCGAGATAACATGACCTAAGTAATGAATCATCGATTGATAAAATGAGCATTTCGACAGTTTCCCGTATAATTTGTTCTCTCATAAACACTATAGTACCAAGCGCAAATGTTCGTCATATTCTTCCATCATCTGAGAATATATCAATATGTCGTCAATGAATACTTGAGCAAAATTATCCAAGTATTCGTGAAACATCCCATTCATCAAGCTCATATATACCCCTGGGGTGTTTGTTAGTACAAATGATAAAATGATAAACTCGTAATGAACAAACCTCGTCTTGAATGCAGTATTAGGAATTTCTTCCTCCTTGATCCATAAATGGTGATATCCTAATCTCAAGTCGATCTTTGAAAACACAGTCACACCTTTCATTTGGTCAAAAAAATTGTCTATTATTGGCAACGAATATTGGTTCTTGATCGTTTCCTTGTTCAATTGATTGTAGTTAGTGCAGAGTCTCCACGACCCATACTTCTTCTGTATGAAAATAACAGGTGCACCCCAAGGTGACACACTTGGACGTATAAGTCCTAAGTCCAATAAATCCTTCAGTTGTATTTTCAACTCATGTAACTCAGGGGTCGACATATGATAAGGAATCCTTGCTATCGGTTCAGTTCCATTTTTTAAGTCGATGGTGAATTCCATCTCTCTTTCGGGCGACAAACCTGGTAACTCTTCTGGGAACACATCCAAAAAATCTTGTACTACCTTAAGGTTTTCTAATCCTTTCTCCATGCCCTTGTCATTCAACACTAAGATTGCATATATATTTCATCCTTTGCACATTTTCTTCCATAGCCATAGGGAAGAAATGAACATTAAGGAAACTCCCCGGTTTCTTCCTACAATCACTTGTCTTTGTGCCTCATCATTGGTCAAACTCAACCATTTCATCTTACAGTTGAGTATCGCATCATGCGATTCCAACCAGTCCATATCGATCATGATGTCATAAGATCCTAAGATCATGACGTATAGGTTGGCCTTCATTACCAAATCTCCCAAGTTGAGGCTACAGTTCGTAAACTTTCCTCCAACCTTCTTCTTAACACCTGAAGTGATTTCCACATAGCTAAAATCGTCTTGTTCGACTACCTTTACCTTAATTATTTTTAGCACTTCACTATAAGTAAAGCTTTTTGTAGAACCAGGATCTATCAAAATACTAAAGGTCTGGTCAACAATGGTACCTGGCATCTCAAACACAATAGACTTGTGCTCGGCCTAGTGATTATTCATCGCTGCATGAATCCGGTGGGCCTTGCCCAAATCTTCAACTGTAGTGTGTGCGACTAACCCAACTTCCCTGGCCCTATCAACTGGATCATCGCACTGGTAACATGGTTCTCCACATGTCCAACATCTGGTCTTTTGTCCAGTACTCCTGGTCTCCGAAGTAGAAGTTGATGGTCCTCCATCCTGCAACCCTGGTCTGTTCTGTTTAACATTCTTATATTGTTGTTGCTGCAGATGACGTTGTTGCTGGTGTTGTGGTCCTTTGTAGGTTAGAACACTCTGGCGTGAATTCTACTGGAGGTGTCGCAACTCCTCCACTAGCACCACGTCTTCTTCCTCCGCGACGTCCTCTCACCATGATTACCTATAGGTACACAATTCAATCTCCAAACACAACCATCTCCTTGATTCCCATTTATTTTGCAGCTCTTAATCCCAGAACCCAGAGCTTCATACTCTGCCACATTATTGGTGACCTTGAATTCCACCATGTATGACAGAGAGATGGTCTCATGACAAGGTGATATAAATATCACCCCGACACCTGCACCCATACTGGAGGAAGCTCCATCAAAGAACATCTCCCAAACAGAGGAAGTGGGAGGGGAGGTCTCCTGATTGAGGATGGGTTGTTTCCTGATCTGCAAGGAAGCTTTAGGGGTGTGGGTGAGCTGTAATAAACTGGAGCCTAAATCAGTGTCCAAGGCATAGATGGGATGATTGGTAGGGTTGGCCTCGTCACTGACAATGTAGGCTAGCTGGGCTTCTCTGTATAGTCTCCTATGTTCCCCTCCAAAGACTAGAATGGTGGCATATGTGAGATCCATCTGCAAGGTTCCCCCCAGTCTCTTTATCCAGGATTTTGACAACAACATGCCAAACTTAGGGGGGACATCGGCTACCACAATATCCATGACCATACTCTTCATGGGTAGCTGAAACAGAGAGACTACTAAGTCCTTAATCACTCCCAAACACTGGACCCTCCTGGAGTCAAAAGAATAGAGGTCATGATAGGCTCGGGTGACTTCCAGCCCTAATTCTTCCATGACGACTTTGGGCATGAGGTTGTGGGAGGCTCCTGAACCCATAAGGCAATTATGCAACACTTTATCATGTATGTTCATGGATGTGTAGAAGGGAGGGGATGAATCATCTCTGTCTTCTACCATGGGACCTAGGACAACTGCATGCCTTTCATCTTGGAGGTTTATGGAGTCTGTGAGGGGGTATGAGGCTTCGGCTTTAACAACTCAGAGAAGCACTTTTTGAAATCCCCATGTTTAATTAACTCAGTGAGTGGCACAGGAATTCTGATCTTTTGAACCTCATGTTCGAAATTTAAAGAAGACATGGGCTTTGGGATTTCTCTAATTTCAGGAACATGATTATGGACAATCGGAGAGAGAGGTTGAGCCTTCTTACCTCTATCTGCTACTTCATTAGCAGGTTTCTCTGTTCTAGTGAATGGCTCAGGAACGTCAGGTGCTGCCATTTTGTCTGACCTCAAGTTTTACCTGCCTCGGCCGCCGCTGGCTTTGTCTCCTTTTCTCAATTCGTTCAGCTGACCATCCATGAGAGACTCTTCATATGCTGATCGGGTCAGATGAGGGAAAGGGGGAGTGACTTCTACACTATGGATTTTAGGCTCAGGTTCATCTGTTTCCCCTTCATCTTCATCAGCTACAAAATTGTTCTGGAAGGGAGCCTGAACTCTTTGGTCCTCTTTGTCTCTTTCCTTCTCTCTATGCATAGCTGGAGGAGAGAAATTATTTGGCCTTCTGAAACCTCCTTTATTTTCGATGTTCTGAGGGCCCTTGTACGTTTTCTTCCTCTCCACCTTCAATCTCTCCACCTCTTCTTTGAGGAGGTTCATAACTCGGGTCAGCTCGTTTACTTGAGAGTGGGGCAATGATGGGCCGGAAGTTGAGGCTTCCAATTTTTCCTTTCTTCTGTCTGTGTCAGCCTGGCTTCTCGGTCTGTCAGCTGCCAATATGTTGGATTCCACTTCTATAGCTGCATCTTGCATCTGATCTAAAGAGGTGGCTCTTCTTTCTCTCAACACGAGACATAAATCAGGGTCAAATGCGCTAGCATAGGAAATTTGAGCAGAGGCTTCTGAGGGTTTAATCTCTGTAGGGATCTTGTTGTACATCTTATTAAATCTTTTGGAGAAGTCTGAGACAGACTCACCTTCCATCTTCCTCAGAGACCCGAACTCAGTCATGTAATACATATAATCTTTTCTATCTCCCCACTGCCTCAGAAAAACGTTATCCAAGGCTTCAATGCCAGCAATAGATCCAGGGGCCAGTCCTCAGAACCATTTTCTAACCTCACCTTCCAGGCTCTGGACAAAGACCCTCATCCATACATCTTCATTTTCTATATTGAGGTTGTCTGCATAACTGTAAAAAGCATCCAAGTGCTCCTCAGCAGTTATGTCTCCCTCCCCACTGAACTTGGGCATGTACTTCAAGTAGTCTCCAACAGGGAGAGGGTTCATAGGATGCGGTAGGATTAAAGGAGCATATCTCGCAGCAACTATGGCATCCATTCTATTCGGAGGAGGATTAACACCAGCCATAGGGATGTTAGGTAGAGGAGAACTTGGAGGAGAAGGAGTATGGACGGGAGATGTCGGAACATAGGTTCTCGGAGGAGACAACGGCGAAAACAGAGAGAGATCCAAGGGACCTGAGTATGCAGATATTTCTCTCTGTGCAGCAGTAACAAAAAAAGGAGGGGTGGTGAAACCTTCAGACGTTAGAGGCCTGTGATGAGGCAAGACCTCCGGGGAGAAGGGAGTGACAAGGATTTCTCTTTCTGATACCAGACCAGGAGGGGAAAACTCAACAGGAACACTCCCGAAATTTAGAGAATGGGGGACTTCGGAAAAAGGACGACTAGGAAGCTGCGAATAAGAAAATGGAGTTCTCACAGAAGGGGAAGGTGTATTACCTATTTCATCGATGGAAACTTCTTTTGCAGATATCTTTCCCTTTCTGTGCACTGCTTCCATGTCAGATCCTGGTGTAGCTAAAGGCAAGTGTGGGTTATACCTCGTATGTCTGCCTCTCGAAGCCACGGTTGATAGTGCAGGTTCTCCTCAACGGAGTCATCACAATGGAGTCGCTAGGTGCACAGTAGTAATATTCAAGTTCTGATATCTGATGCACCTTCAGAATCAGTTGATCTTTGTCGTTCAATCCCAGGGAATATATTCAACATCATCCCCGACAACGACGCCAAAAATGTTGGCGACGGAAGTCACTCCTGGATTTCTTGCAGGAGCAGAGCCCGACGCCCATCAGTTAATGTCACGATTTGTTTTAAAGGGGTGATATAATGGAGGAAAACTCAAGGAGATATCACTCTAACTCGAGGACTGAGTCTGGTACATATGGTGACAAAGGAGGTCTTGATCCAACTTCAACCAGTGGGTTGATAAAAGGGTGAGTAGGTGGAAGACTTGGTGAGGAGAATGAACAAATAGCTTTGGGCAGCAGGCTTACGGCTATTTGCAGAAGAAAGACATTGAATGAAAGATCTGCTTGGTTTAGGGTCTCAAGAAACTGAGGAGGACTCGACTGGATCCTCCAATTCCAAGTCACTCAGCGCTGAGAAAAACACAGGAGCTGGCTAGAAACATCATAACTGCTACAGTGATCCTACCAACATCATCCTATAACAGCTATAACTCGACTGGATCCTCCAATTCCGAGCGATTCTAACACAGTGTAACAAAGACGTAAAAGAAACTGGCATTCATCAGGGAAGAAGTCTCAAGAGTGCATACATAACTAGAGTATCAGTGATTCATTAAAGATTTACAACCGGGAGCTCAACTCAACCATCGATAGATACAAAAATAGCGAAAACGCCTTCATATACTCAAAACAACAACAACAGCGAAATCAAGACGCTGCATTGAAAGCTTTGTGTCTGCATGGATTCTGACAGTCAACATTTGAAAGATCATGAAACTTATGTCAGACGCAATCTTAATTCTTTGACAGTTCCAACGGAGAATCGACGTGTCTTAAATTCATGGCCGTGCTTTCCCATTAAGGCGGAGGCGATGTCTGACCACCACCAACCGCTTCAATAACTGCAACATCGGGATTGAGGATGGCCCGACCAACTCGGCACCTTCTGGACGTGGATGGCCTCCCATGCAGCCACCTGGAATAACCGACCGGCTCAAAGGATATGCGGGGGAGGACAACGCGGAAGGTGGGACACGGGAACGAAGGGATGGGGCCATGACAGCGGGGAGAGAGAGATTGTAAGGGGGACACATGGAAAGATGCGATAAGCGTAGGAGGTGGAAGAATAGATGTGATGGACACATTTAGGGGGAGGCTGATGTGGAGGAGAGGGAGACAAATGACACATGGCAGCAGGAGAAATGCGGTTGGAAGGTGATATGACGGGAGAGGGGTCCACATACACTTAAGCACAGAGCAGCTGAGTATGATGTGGATTGCGCGAGCGCCGTTGATCTGAGCACCAAGATCTCAACCGTTGGAAAGCTGCGAGCCCGATTCCGGACCCCCCCCTCCGCTTAAAGGTAGACAGGCAGGGGGGTTCCGAAATTGCCTTCATCACCGTTGATCCGGGCACGCTGATCTGGGCCGTCGAAGAGGTGCGCCCCAGATTCCGGACCCCCCCCCTCCGCTTAAAGGTAGAAAGGCCGGGGGGGGGTCCGGAATCGCACCTGCGTCGTTGATCCAGGCGTCGTGATCCTAGCCGTCCAGACTTGTTCTTCGATTAATCATGGGCGCATTAGCACCCGAACTTAGGACAAGTGATTTTTTGACCCATTCCTTTACATTCCAACCCCCCCTACAAGAAATATCTCTAACATCTGGCTCCATGGGGGATAGAGTCGTCCCTGTGATGCTCTAAGAACTATTTATTGGTCTGTGGAGGCTCGGGTGACTTCCAACCCTAATTCTTCCATGACGACTTTGGGCATGAGGTTGTGGGAGGCCCCTGAATCCATAAGGCAATTATGCAACACTTTATCATTTATGTTCAGGGATGTGTAGAAGGGAGGGGATGAATCATCTCTGTCTTCTACCATGGGACGTAGGACAACTGCAGGCCTTTCATCTTGGAGGTTTATGGAGTCTGTGAGGGGGTATGAGGCTTCGGACTTTAACAGATCAGAGAAGCGCTTTTTGAATTCCCCATGTTTAATTAACTCAGTGAGTGGCACAGGAATTCTGATCTTTTGAACCTCATGTTCGAAATTGAAAGAAGACATGGGCTTTGGGATTTCTCTAATTTCAGGAACATGATTATGGACAATGGGGGAGAGAGGTTGAGCCTTCTTACCTCTGTCTTCTACTTCATTAGCAGGTTTCTCTGTTCTAGTGGATGGCTCAGGAACGTCAGGTGCTGCCTTTTTGTCTGACCTCAAGTTGTACCTGCCTCGATCGCCGCTAGCTTTGTCTCCTTTGCTCAATTCGTTCAGCTGACCATCCATGAGAGACTCTTCATATGCTGATCGGGTCAGATGAGGGAAAGGGGGAGTGACTTCTACACTGTGGATTTTAGGCTCAGGTTCGTCTGTTTCCCCTTCGTCTTCATCAGCTACAAAATTGTTCTGGAAGGGAGCCTGAACTCTTTGGTCGTCTCTGTCTCTTTCCTTCTCTCCGTGCATAGCTGGAGGAGCGAAATTATTTGGCCTTCTGAAAACTCCTTTATTTTTGATGTTCTGAGGGCCCTTGTACGTTTTCTTCCTCTCCACCTTCAATCTCTCCACCTCTTCTTTAAGGAGGTTCATAACTCGGGTCAACTCGTTTACTTGAGAGTGGGGCAATGATGGGCTGGAAGTTGAGGCTTCCGATTTTTCCTTTCTTCTGTCTGTGTCAGCCTGGCTTCTCAGTCTGTCAGCTGCCAATATGTTGGATTCCACTTCTATAGCTGCATCTTGCATCTGAGCTAAAGAGGTGTCTCTTCTTTCTCTCAACACGAGACATAAATCAGGGTCAAATGCGCTAGCATAGGAAATTTGAGCAGAGGCTTCTGAGGGTTTAATATCTGTAGGGATCTTGTTGTACATCTTATTAAATCTTTTGGAGAAGTCTGAGATAGACTCCCCTTCCATCTTCCTCAGAGACCCGAACTTAGTCATGTAATACATATAATATTTTCTATCTCCCCACTGCCTCAGGAAAACGTTATCCAAGGCTTCAATGCCAACAATAGATCCAGGGGCCAGTCCTCAGAACCATTTTCTAACCTCACCTTCCAGGCTCTGGACAAAGACCCTCATCCAGACATCTTCATTTTCTATATTGAGGTTGTCTGCATAACTGTAAAAAGCAGCCAAGTGCTCCTCAGCAGTTATGTCTCCCTCCCCACTGAACTTGGGCATGTACTTCAAGTAGTCTCCAACAGGGAGAGGGTTCATAGGATGCGGTAGGATTAAAGGAGCATATCTCGCAGCAACTATGGCATCCATTCTATTCGGAGGAGGATTGACACCAACCATAAGGATGTTAGGTAGAGGAGAACTTGGAGGAGAAGGAGTATGGACGGGAGATGTCGGAACAGAGTTTCTCGGAGGAGACAACGACGAAAACAGAGAGAGATCCAAGGGACCTGAGTATGCAGATATTTCTCTCTGTGCAACAGTAACAACAAAAGGAGGGGTGGTGAAACCTTCAGACGTTAGAGGCATGTGATGAGGCAAGACCTCTGGGGAGAAGGGAGTGACAAGGATTTCTCTTTCTGATACCAGACCAGGAGGGGAAAACTCAGCAGGAACACTCCCAAAATTTAGAGAACGGGGGACTTCGGGAAAATACGACTAGGAAGCTGCGAATAAGAAAATGGAGTTCTCACAGAAGGGGAAGGTGTATTACCTGTTTCATCGACAGAAAATTCTTTTTCAGATCTCTTTCCCTTTCTGTGCACTGCTTCCACGTTAGCTCCTGGTGTAGCTAAAGGTAAGTGTGGGTTAGACCTCGTATGTCTACCTCTCGAAGCCACAGTTGATAGTGCAGGTTCTCCTCAGCGGAGTCGTGACAATGGAGTCGTCAGGTGCACAGTAGAAATCTTCAAGTTCTGATATCTGATGCACCTTCAGAATCAGTTGATCTTTGTCGTTCAATCCCAGGGAATATATTCAACATCATCCCCGGCAACGGCGCCAGTAATGTTGGCGATGGAAGTCACTCCTGGATTGCTTGCAGGAGCAGAGCCCGACACCCATCATTTAATGTCACGATTTGTTTTAAAGGGAAGATCTAATGGAGGAAAACTCAAGGAGATATCACTCTAACTCAGGGACTGAGTCTGGTACATATGGTGACAAAGGAGGTCTTGATCCAACTTCAGCCAGTGGGTTGATAAAAGGGTGAGTAGGTGGAAGACTTGGTGAGGAGAATGAACAAACAACTTTGGGCAGCAGGCTTACAACTATTTGCAGAAGAAAGACACTGAATGCAAGATCCGCTTGGTTCAGGGTCTCAAGAAACTGAGGAGGACTCGACTGGATCCTCCAATTCCGAGTCACTCAGCACTGAGAAAAACACAGGAGCTGGCTAGAAACATGATAACTGCTACAGTGATCCTACCAACATCATCCTATAACAACTATAGCTCGACTGGATCCTCCAATTCCGAGCGATTCTAACACAGTGTAACAAAGACGTAAAAGAAACTGGCATTCATCAGGCAAGAAGTCTCAAGAGTGCATACATAACCAAAGTATCAGTGCTTCATTAAAGATTTACAACCGGGAGCTCAGCTCAACCATCGATAGATACAAAAATGGCGAAAACGCCTTCATATACTCAAAACAACAACAACAACGAAATCAAGACGCTGCATTGAAAGCTTTGCGTCTGCATGGCTTCTGACAGTCAACATCTAAAAACTCGTGCAACTTATGTCAGACGCAATCTTAATTCTTTGACAGTTCCAACGGAGAATCGACGTGTCTTAAATTCATGGCCGTTCTTTCCCATTAAGGCGGAGGCGATGTCTAACTACCACCAACCGCTTCAATAAATGCAACATCGAGATTGAGGATGGCCTGGCCAACTCGGCACCTTCTGGACGCGGAGGGCCTCCCATGCAACCATCTGGAATAACAGACCGGCTCAAAGGATATGCGGGGGAGGACAGCGCGGAAGGTGGGACATGGGAACGAAGGGATGGGGCCATGACAGCGGGGAGAGAGAGATTGTAAGGGGGACACATGGAAAGATGCGATAAGCGTAGGAGGTGGAAGAATAGATGTGATGGACACATTTAGGGGGAGGATGATGTGGAGGAGAGGGAGACGGATGACACATGGCAGCAGGAGAAAGGCGGTTGGAAGGTGATATGACGGGAGAGGGGTCCACATACACTTAAGCACAGAGCAGTTGAGAATGATGTGGATCACGCGAGCACCGTTGATCCGGGCGCCAAGATCTCAGCCGTTGGAAAGCCGCGAGCCCGATTCTGGACCCCCCTCCTACGCTTAAAGGTAGACAGGCAGGGGGGTCCGGAATTGCCTTCATCGCCGTTGATCCGGGCACGTTGATCTGGTCCATCGAAGAGGTGCGCCCCGGATTCCGGACCCCCCCCCCCTCCGCTTAAAGGTAGAAAGGCGGGGGGTGGTCCGGAATCGCACCTGCGCCGTTGATCCAGGCGCCGCTATCCTAGCCGTCCAGACTTGTTCTTTGATTAATCATGGGCGCATTAGCACCCGAACTTAGGACAAGTGGGTTTTTGACCCATTCCTTTACATTCCAACCCCCCCTACAAGAAATATCTCTAACACAACCATAAATCAACATTATTCCAAGGTGCGCGCATGATCTAAATATTGAATTAAACATAAATCAACATCATTACCATGAGCACAATTAATATAAGCACTTAGAAAATCACACATCAACATTGTTACAATGCGCACAAGTAATTCAAAAAGCATAAACATTTATGAGTCATCAAGGTCCATTGAGAAATGCAATCTAACTACTAACAATCATGCATCAATGGTACTTAATGGCGCAAGGTAAGGTAATCACTTTATCATTCAAGTCAATCATTAACCATGGCACAATATAATTATCAATTAAATTTTGAGGCACAAAAAGTAATCTAATCTATTAATTTCAGGGTGCATGAAAATAGTTACAACCAATCACTCGTCAACTTTTTTTAAGGCACACAGGTAAATTAATTAACAAATTAATCATGCGTCACAATGATTTCAAGGTGCCATGGGATCCACCAATTTATCTTTATAAAAACAATCCTTAAGTAATTCATCTTTATATCTTAAAAGTGATCTATCTAGGTTAAATAGAATATATCTAACAACATCTTAGCTTTCCACAACCTCTCTATACATCACTATATTTATGTTCCATTAAAATATCACTCTTTCAAGTATCATTATAATTATACAATAAAAATTTACCATTATTAAAATAAATACATTGAATAAATAATAGTGGCACATTCTACTGTAACTCAAAATAACATGAAATTAAATTGACATTTTTGGTCTAAAATCTATCAAAAATCTGAAATTGCAATAAAAATATTGAAGAGTGCTAAATTCATCTTTACATTGAAAACAACAATTTCATTAATCCAAAATTACAATTTTAACAAAAACATTAAAATAAATTTCTAAAATCATTAAATTAAAAAAGGAAAAATATAAAAGATCAACGTTTTCTACATATACCATACCATTTCACTTTTTCTTTCCTTTCCTCTCCTTCGAGAAAACTATACATATTTATTAATTAAAAAATCAAAATAGATTTCACCATCGTTCCTTGTCCATTGTTCGACGCCAAGAGGGACACTAATTCTGGGTGAAAATAAATGCCATAGACAGAGATGATTTTCAAAAACGTTTGATTAAACCCTGGCTAACTGTCTCCTGGAAAAACGCAGAGGGTCTTAGGAAAAGAATGCGTCGAGATTCTCCCTGTTGGGCAATTTGCAAGTAAAACACATTCTAGTGTAAAACACATGGTAAATTCCGGTGTAAAACGCATGGTGAATTTCTAGTGTAAAACGCATGGTGAATTCTGGTAAAAACACATGGTGAATTCTGGTAAATATTGTTGAGCTTGAAGATTAAGTTGCATGGAATAAATAAAGGAAATGTTGAGTCTTTCAAAGCGAAAAACACAAGGATACAGTGCCCATAAAAATTCGTAGCAAGGGCATGCCATCACAGAGAACTTAAAGGAAGTCGCATGGGTTTATATTACTCATAATAAGTGCAGAAAAAGTATGCCATTGCAGAGAACTTAAAGGAAGTCACATGGGTTTATATTACTCATAAAAAATCACAGAAAAGTGTGTCATCGTAGAGAAATTAAAGGAAACTACATGGGTTTATATTACTCATAAAAAATGCAAAAAAAGTATACCATCACAGAGAGCTTAAAGGAAATCACAGTGGTTTTGAAAGGAAAATCGTAGGGTTAAGGCACCCATAAAATCATAGAGTTTGCATGCTCATCACAGAGATTTGGAAAGGAAAATCGCATGGTTAAGGAACCTATAAACTCGCAGAGTTTGCATGCTATTCACAGATATTTGGAAAGGAAAATCACACGGTTAAGGCACCCATCAAATTGTAGAGTTTGCATGCTATTCACAGAGATTTGGAAATGAAAATTGCAGGGTTAATGAGTGGAAAAATCGCTGGGATAAATTTCCCATAAAATTCACAGAGGAGAATAGTTGAAAACACAGAGGTTATATCATCCAAATACCACAGAGGTAAATAGCTGAAAACACAGAGGTTATATCATCCAAAAATCGCAGATATAAATCTGAGAGATAAAACGGTAGGAGGGAGCTCAAGTTTGGGAGAAATTTTAATTATGCAGAGGTGAAACAAGACAAAAACATCCAGGGAAAAAATCTGTACAAGGTTGCTGAAGGAGAAAAATTAGAGATAAAAAAAAATGCATAGAATATAACCCAGAGATCAACACACAAAGATTTAAAATCAGTTAAAAAAATATAGAACCATTTTACTCTATATACATCTTACAAAAACTGCATGGACCATCTATATTCTAATGACATCCCTTAGAAAAAAAAATGGTGGAACTAATGTCCATTTAGCAAAGTTTAAAGATTTTACATATCAAATCTAAATACAATACAATACTCAATAAAATATCGTAGCCGACGATGAGAAGTCAAAGACATTTTGTCATGCTTGCGCCCCATCCAAATCCCCACTTGCTAACCATGAAGACTTCACCGATACCTCCCATCCAACGCTAGGGGTACTCGTCTTCCTACTTATCCCCCCAATCCATAAAGGGGCCACACACAAACACAACCATAATACTCTAGCTCCGAGCTCGCCTCATAAGGTAGAGTTACCACTCTCTCACTCGAGCTGGGTGTCCCAATTCTAACAAGTAAAACCAATCAAAATTTCTGTAGCATAACCTTACTCATAACCTGTCCCTCCCCATTCCTCCTCTCATCCATTTCTTTTATAGAATTTTTCTTAGTGACAACTTTCCATTTGGACATTTAATTCATTTTTTTTTTAATTTAATTAGGAATTATCCCCCCTATACACTTGTCAGTAGTTCCCTTAGTTGTACCAATAAATCCAAAATTTAATTAATTTAAATTTTAGTTTCCTTCACCCATCCTAAAATCACTCCTAGTTGTCCCTTTATTCCCTTTATTTTCCATTTAATGACTTACGCCTTTCTAAAACTGAATTGTGCTTAAATTAGGAAAGTTCTCTAGGTAGACTAGACTCTAGATACCTTTCTATGCTTACACATCTTTATGATTTATTCCTTTCTCATTTTAAATTCTAATTTGGTATTTACTTTCACAAGTGTATTAATCACTCCTTCGGATTTATTTTTATTTTCATTGATTCTTAATTTGATTTATTTCATCCCCTCATCATTTAATTTAAAAATTTAGTTTTTAGTCTTCTCACTCACTTAGACTTAGGATTTAGTTAAATATTTATTTGAAAACACCTATAACCTTAGGGATTATGCTTATTAAATTCATTCTTTAGTTAATTAATTAATCAATTAATTAATTTGACAGGTGCTCAAGATTTTATAAGGTTTAAAATTCGCTCAATTTTTCTAGGCCACCTAGATTCATTAACTTATTTTTTTTTAAACACCATGATGTTCCCTTCAATACACACTCTATTCCCCAAGGGTGCCACTCACCTTTGATTCAATTTTAATTACGCGATGTGCCCTTCAAGACACACTACATACTCTAAGGGTTTCACTCACCGTTGACTGGTTTTGGTAGTTTTCCAACCCTTGGAGTCAATACTCCATTTAGGCGACTTGTGAGAGACTAAGGGCCTCTAAGGAATAAGGACCCTTCCTTATTGCATGCCCTTTAGAATCTTTGTGAGAGACTTTCTTAGTCTACCCTCACGACATCATGGATCTCTCAAACTAGGTAATAGTTAGCCTACAATTTGAGCCACAGAGGGAGTGCTAGTAGGATGCAACAAGCCTGCTACCACACCTCTCCCTCAATATATGGTTGTTGCGCATGGCTCCTTTACTCCTTATGTGAGTCAGATTAAAAAGAAATCGTCATCCTGCATCCATCAATGAAACAATTTCAATGATCCATAAACAACATAATAATATACCCGATCATATGTCACATATGCATAAAAAAAATACTCAAACCAATACAATCAAATCCCTGAATCGATCCACAGTCCAAGGAGGTCCATTGATGCCATCAACATCCTCAATCTGTCAAGTGTCCTGCACACTCAGGGGAAGCTCGTCAATAGCATATGTCAATACATAGAAATCCAATAACATAACATCATATTCCATCAACATCATCATAAGAATCCATAAGAGAATATAAATCCATATACTGAAACTGGATCACTTGCACGCAAGTATCATGAAAGAATAACTCAATAACATGTGCTCACAAGAGCGATATGTTACATACACCCCCTCTTATTTTAAATTTTGGCTCGAAGTTTCACAGTATATAAATGCAGTAAATAAAGCATCTGACAAGATCTAAATGTCTAACTATCAAACAAAAATGGAAATTGCAGCCGCATATCATATGCGTCCTCCCAGTTAGCCGAGTGTGGACTAAAATTGTCCCACTATACTTTGACCTGATCGATTTCTCGACGTCATAGTTGTCGAATGTGATGGTCTAGAATGCAGATTGGCTCCACCATGAGTGCACCCTCAGCCAACACATGCAAGGAACTCATGTCAATCAGATGTGTAGGATCACTACCATAATGTCTCAAAAGAGAAACATGGAAAACATCATGCATACGCCTCAAAGAATCAGACAAGGTTAGTCTATAGGCCACAAGCCCTTTCCTTTCCACAAATTCGAAACATCCCACAAACCTAGGAGAGATTTTAGCACCCCTTCCAAACTTGATCGAACTCTTGTGCAGTTTCACCCGCATGAAGAATCAATCACAAACTTCATAACTACAGTCAATGCGATGAGCATCGACGTAACTTTTTTGTCTATCTTGCGCTTCTTTAATCCTTTGTCTTATCATTTTCATTTGTTCTTCCATTTCTTGGATCACTTCTGGTCCTACTAGGACCCTATCCTCAATTCGATTCCATCTCAAAGGTGTCTGACATAGTCTTCTGTAAAGAAACTCAAATGGCGCCATCTTAATGGTGCTTTGTTAGCTATTATTGTACACAAACTCTACCAGTGGCAAGGAATCTTCCCAACGCTTTCGTTGGTCCATCACGTACATACACAACATATCCTCCAAGATTTGGTTTGTTATTTTTGTTTGCCTATCTGTCTCAGGGTGATAAGTTGTACGAAAGTTAAAGTTGGGTTCCCAAGGCCTCTTGGAAAATAGTCCAAAATCATCTTGTAAACAACAATCCTCGATCAGATATGATCCTTTTGGGAACACCATGCAATCTCACAATCTGACTGATAAAAACTCTAGCAATGGTTGGCACTTGATACATCGTATGCACAGGGATAAAATTTGCACTCTTCGTCAGAGTGTCAACTACCACGAAAATCAACTCGTGCCTCCTTGCGGTCAACGATAATACGACAATAAAGTCCATCGAAATGACCTCCCATTTCGATTTTGGAATAGTGTGTGGTTGTAGTAATCATGCTGGATTTCTATGTTTGACCTTCACTTGTTGACATTCTAGACATCTCACCATGTATTTTACTATGTATTCCTTTATTCCTTTATAGAAGAATAAGGGCTTAACGTCTTCCCTCATCTTCGTGACTCCTAGATGAGCGATGTACACTTCTCTATGAGCATCACTTAATATCAAACTTCTCAATTCATCATTAGGCTGTACGTAAATCCGGTTATTATACCTCATTAATCTGTTGTTGTCCAAAATAAATCCCTCAAATTTTGGTACCAACATGGTGTCTTGTCCAATATTTTCCTTAACCTCTGTATACCATTCATCGTCGCGTTGTATAGTTAGAATATTTTCATGAAGATCGGTCTGAAGAGGTATCACTGAAAATATGTGTGGTCTCTGACTCAATGCATCTGCCACTCTGTTCATTATTCCTTTTATGTAGGTAATATCAAAATTGTACTCGCGAAGAAGTTCTGACCAACGCCTTTGTCGTGCGTAAAAATGTGCTGCAAACCACAATGGTTTGTCTTTAGTTTTAATTTTCATCCAATCATGTAGTGTATCCACACTCTCAGGATATACACAATGGCCAATAACTCCAAATCATGCGTCGTGTAGTTCTCTTCATGCTTTCTTAATTTCCTTGAGATGTAAGCGATCACTTGACCGTCTTGCATCAAGACTCCGCCTAAGCCTTCCTTGGATGCATCTATTCATACCAAGAATTCCTCATCCATGTCAGGGACATTTAGTATCGGCGTTGTCATCATCAACTCCTTGAGCCTCCGAAATCCTTCCGTGCATTTCTTTGTCCATAGAAACTTCTTATTTTTCTTCTTTAATTATGTAATTGGATTTGCTATCTTCGAAAAACCTTCGAAGAATCGTCGATAATATCCTGCTAAACCCATGAAGCTACATACTTCTGGTACGTTCTTCGACGCAGGCCATTCCATAATAGTCTCTACCTTCACTGGATCCACAATGATGCCCTTGTCGAAGATAACATGCCCTAAGTAATGAATCCTTGATTGATAAAATGAGAATTTCGACAGTTTCCCATATAATTTGTTCTCTTGTAAACACTGTAGTACCAAGCACAAATGTTCATCATGTTCTTTCGTCGTCCAAGAATATATCAATATGTCATCAATGAATACTTGAAAAAACTTGTCCAAGTATTCACAAACACCCCATTCATCAAGCTCATAAATACCCCTAGGGCATTTGTTAGTCCAAATGATGACATGTAATGCCTGAACCCTGTCTTGAATGTGGTCTTAGGAATGTCTTCCTCCTTGATCCATAACTGGTGATATCCTGATCTCAAGTCTATCTTTGAAAACAGAGTCACGTATTTCATTTGATCAAACACATTGTCTATTCTTGGCAACAGATATTGGTTCTTGATAATTTCCTTGTTCAATTGACGGTAGTCAATGCAAAGTCTCCATGACCCATCCTTCTTCTGTATGAAAATAACAGGTGCACCCCAAGGTGACACAATTGGACATATAAGTCCTAGGTCCAACAACTCCTTCAGTTGCATTTTCAACTCTTGTAACTCAGGGGTCGACATTTGATAAGGCATCCTTGCTATTGATTTAGTTCCAGTTTTTAAGTCAATGGTAAATTCCATTTCTTTTTCAGGCAACAAACCTGGTAACTCTTATGGGAACATATCTGCAAACTATCGTACTACCATAATGTTTTCTAATCCTTCCACCATGCCCTTATTATTCAATGTTAAGATTGCATATAGATTGCATCCTTTGCGCATTCTCTTCCGTAGTTGTAGGGAAGAAATGAACCTTAAGGAAACTCCCTAGTTTCTTCCTACAATCAATCATCTATGTCCTTCATCATCAGTCAAACTCAACCATTTCGTCTTACAGTTGAATATCACATCATGCTATTCCAACCAGTCCATATCAATCATGATGTCATAAGATCCTAAGATCATGACGTACATGTTTTCCTTCGTTACAAAATATCCCAGGTTGAGGCTATAGTCTGTAACTTTTCCTCCAGCCTTCTGCTTGGCACCCGCAACCATTTCCATGTATCTAAACTCGTCTTGTTCGACTTCCTTTAGCTTAATTATTTTTAGTGCTACACTAGAAATAAATCTCTCTATAGCATCAAGATCTATCAAAATACTAAAGGTTTGGTAAGTGATGGTACCTGATATTTTGATCACAGTAGACTGGTGCTTGGCCTAGCAATTATTCACCGTTGCATGAATCAAGTAGGCCTTGCCCAAATCTCCAACTATAGTGTGTGTGGATAACCTGACTTCCCTGGCCCTCTCAACCGGATAACTGCACTGGTAATGTGGCTCTCCACATGTCCAACATCCGATCTTTTGTCCAGTAGTCTTGGTCCCCGAAGTAGAAGTTGTTGGCCCTCCAGTCTAGAACCCTAGTTTGTTCTGTTGAATAGGCCTAGATTGTTGTTGCTGCATATGATGTTTTTTTTGGTGTTGTGGTCCTCTATAGGGAGTCCGTTGCTGAGGCATCGGTTGACGTGGTGTCTTGAACGTGGATCCTCATGGAGTACCTCGAAACCCTGATGAATGTCTAGTTGGTGTCTTATGTTGTTGCGCACCTGATGTAACTTGTTTCATCGGTCTCACATGAGTCCTGCTCTAATCCTTGTTGATCATCTATTCCTCATCTATGAGGGCCTTCTAGACTGCATCGTGCAACATCTGAGGCATTATGATCCTCACTTTCACACAAATGTTGATGATAAGGTCAAACACAATTTGTTGACCTTCATATTCTCAGTGTTCAGATGTGGAGCATACCTAAGCAACTTTATGAATCATGCCTCATAATCAGGCACCGTATGACCACCCTGTCGCAGGGCGTTGAACTCATTAAGCTAGAGCTCAATGAATTCCCCTGACAAATACTTCTCCATCTTCTTGGTGTTCATATGTGAAGCATACCTAAGCAAATCCATGAATCATGCCTCATACTTGGGCACCATACGACCACCCTGTCGCAAGGCGTTGACCTCATTGATTTGGTGCTCAGTGAATTACTCTGAAAAATACCTCTCCTGGAACCCCTCCTCGAATAGTTCCCATGACATGTCTTCGATGACCATGTTCAGTTGTGGCAGAAGTGTCTTCCACCATAGAAGAGTGCTCCCCTTCAACTGAAATATCACCATGCAAACTTTCATGTTGGAGGTTTAGTTTCAAAGTGCGAAGCACATCGCCATATTCTCCAACCATGCCTCTGTGGCTGCACCTCCCGTGGCACCCAAGAACTCGGGAAACTTGACCTTCTCGAGTTCTCTGTGAACGCTACCAATACCGGTTGGGGTGCATTGTGGACCCACAAGGGATACAAGCGCCCTAAACTCATCTCTATATAGAGGGTTAATCAAGGCCTCTGACATCCTCTAAAAGGACCTCATCAACCCTACCACATCCCCCACAACAATCTGATCTTTTCCAATGACTTGTTATTCTCCTTGTGGGTTAGACCCCTCTAGCATGGATTCTATTGGAGGCATCACACCTCCTCCCCTAGCACCATGTCGTATGCCTCCGCAACATCCTCTGACCATGATTACCTGCATGTACACAATTCAATTCAATTAGTGAAAAATTATTAATCAAGTGTTTAATACAGTGGAAGGCATAATCATCCCAAGTCACGGGGTTGAACCTGCTCTTATACCATGTGTAACTTCCCCTACGATACGACTAGGAAAAGTGAAGAACAATAGGTAAAAAAATAAATTTGCATTAGGAATTTAACATCAACACATAAATCACAGCAGTGCCTAATCAAAGACATCATAATAAAGGCATTACAAGTGACTCATTGTCATAATCCATAACGATGTAACCAACACATCAATTAAATTAGTAACGATACATAATTAACACATCATCGTATTATATAATGACACAAGTCAACAAGTAACATAAATGGCGACGCAAGATCAACTCATCACAATATAACAAAGAGAAACTACCTTCCCAACCTACCCTTCAAGGTTAGGACCTCCAAGACACATAAGCAATGCTCAAGCTCAGGATTCATCCAATTGATTTTGACCATTTAAGGTCTCAGGGAAGGCGACTATTCTGAGGAACAAGGAGGTGTCTACATCCCACTAACACAGTCAGTCCAAAACCAACTATGTTGATCAATAACATCAACGATAATCAAGGGCTCAATAGAGTTATAATAAACAATCAACCGTCACATAAGTTCTAAGGCGCAAGATAATTTAATTACTAAATCAATCATACAACGACATAAGTTAAGGCGTAATGTAATCAACTTTAATTATTTTCAAGGCACAAAAGAAAACATCTACTTTAATCCAAGGCGTGCGATTAATCAATTACTGAAATCAACCATAAATCAACATTATTCCAAGGAGCGCACATGATATAAATACTGAATTAAACATAACTCAATATCATTACCATGCACACAATTAATCTAAAGACTTAGGAAATAACACATCAACATTGTTACAATGCGCGCGAGTAATTCAAAAAGTGTAAACATTTATGAGTCATCAAGGTCCATTGAGAAACACAATCTAACTAATAACAATCATGCATCAATGGTACTTAATGGAGCAAGGTAAGATAATCACTTTATCATTGAAGTCAATCATTAACCATGGCACAATATAATTATCAATTAAAATTTGAGGCGCAAAAAGTAATCTAATCTATTAATTTCAGGGCGCATGAGAATAATCACAAGCAATCACCCGTCAATTTTATTTAAGGCGCACAAGTAAATTAGTTACCAAATTAATCATGCATCACCATGATTTCAAGGCACCATGGGATCCACCAATTTATCTTCATAAAATAAATCCTTAAGTAATTCATCTGTCTATCTTAAAAGTGATTTATCTAGGTTAAATAGAATATATCTAACTACATCTTAGCTTTCCACAACCTCTCTATACATCACTATATTTATGTACCATTATAATATCACTCTTTCAAGTATCATTATAATTATACAATAAAAATTTACCATTATTAAAATAAATACATTGAATAAATAATAGTGACACATTCTACTGTAACTCAAAATAACATGAAATTAAATTAACATTTTTGGTCTAAAATCTATCAAAAATCTGAAATTGCAAATTTGAATTAAATTGCAATAAAAATATTGAAGAGTGTTAAATTCATCTATACATTAAAAACAACAATTTCATTAATCCAAATTTGCAATTTTAACAAAAATATTAAACTAAATTTCTAAAACCATTAAATTAAAAGGGAAAAATATAAAAGAGCAACTTTTTCTACATATACCATACCATTTCACTTTTTCTTTCCTTTCCTCTCCTTCTCGGAAAACTATACAGATTTATTAATTCAAAAATCAAAATAGATTTCACCAACGTTCCTTCTCCATTGTTTGATGCTAGGAGGGATATGTTGGTAGCCAACCCACATTTTGTCTCGATTACTCTCAAAAGCTGCCTACACCCCTTGCGGTATCTTGACAAATTTTTGTCGCATTGTGCTAATGGACATGTGTCTCGTTTTTGCAACCATTACAATTCGATTTCGACTCAGTTTTCACAATTGCAAATGTGAAAAACACCTCTTTCGTTGATTATACTGTCATCGTCTTTTTGATTTGTTGGTTGATACTTGATCACTGGTTTATCGTATGATTGATAAAGGTTTTATAAGACTTATGTTCTTGATCATTATCTTAC
>JZKD02S0094681.1:50271-72160 GCA_000966675.3 Picea glauca | reverse complement strand
GTGTATATATATATATATATATATATAGAGAGAGAGAGAGAGAGAGAGAGAGAGAGAGAGAGAGAGAGAGAACAAAACACCATAATAATTCGCAAAATCCAATTGAATTTAATTATTATTATTATTTTTTATATATAAAGAAAATTAAAAAAAAAAAATTAATTAATATTTTTTTTCAATTTGAGCTTTACTATTCAACTCCTAGGCAACATCGACACTGCATGGCATCCACGCGTTTCTCCCTCCCAATTTTCGCAATAAAAAAATCTGATGGTTTTAAACCGTAATCACTACGGTCCCTTTGCCATTTTCTTGGTCGCCTGGTTAGATATTGTGCGTTTAGGCATGGCCATGGATCCATGGATGGCTGCCTGAAGGGCACAACCATGGTTGTCTAGTTGACCTCCTCCTAAATCCTCTGAGTTTTGACCATGTATCTGCACCATAACCTGTGAAGTTTGACTGGGGTGTTTCTCTTCCACGACTGCCTCTAGTGGTGAGAGAAGGGAAGGGTCGGCCTCATGGTCGCGCCCTTCCTCCTCACTGGTCTCGAGCCCAATTGTACCAAAATACATTGATCTTAATTCCAAGGGGAGCGTGTGGCTCTTATGGGTGACGTTTGGTGTGATATTAATTCTCGGGGCTCCTTCCTTGTGACCTGCGCTTGGTCTAGGGCTCTAACCTAATGCATACTACATAGTACACAACCTTTGTGGGCTTCCTCCTCATGGTTTGGCACTGGTGGTGGTGCGGATAGTGCACTGCCCCTTTATGGTCTCTCTTCCTCGTGACTTGGGTGCTGGTGGCAGTGCGGGTAGTGCACTGCCCCTTCGTGGGCTCTCTTCCTCATGGCTTGGGTGCTTGGTCTTGTTTGTGACTTGTGCTAGTGGACGCGTAATGCACTACATCACCCATCAGGGCTCCATTGGTTTTGTGGCACTTGGTTTCGGGGTTGGCGGAGGTGCTACACTCATGCAAAAAGAAACGCCCCTCGTGGGATCCGTCTTGTGATTTAACGCTTGGTTTCTAGGTTGGCAGAGGTGATGGTGCATGCAAGTTGATGAAATCGTTGGCTCTCTCCTTGTTGGGTGTATGCTCGGCTCTTAGTTGTAGGCTTGAAAATTGGGGCTCGATGATGTATTCTCGTCTCTTGGTTTCAATCGACCCATGGACTCCTCCTTGGCACTTAGATGCCGACATGTTGTTGGGTTGCTCTTGCAACTTGGAATTGGTATGTCTCGACTCTCGGTTATATGCTAAGAGATATGGGATTGATGGCATTTGAATAAATCCCAATATTTATTTGATGAAAACATTAACACTTGAGTAATGTTCAGGTTAACATATGACTTGGGTTAGGATAATAAATCCCACCATTTTTATTTTATTTTTTATATTTATATATACATATATTTTTTTATTTTATTTTTATTTTTTGGCATCTAACCCTTATAATATTTTCCTCTTGTTCTTTTGCAGGTGAGGATGCTTACAAGTACACGGGTTGGATGAGTGGGACAATGAACATGTGTACATGGGACTGGAAGAGGTGTGGCAGGGTCTTTTCCCTGTTGCACTCACCCTCTTCTCCAATAATTTTCTGGGTAGTTTCCTTAGGGTTCCATGGTCGTTTTTGGGTTATTTCTGGTTTATTTAAGGGTTGTAAATAAAGGGTAGTTGCATGTCTAAGGTTTCAGGGTTGTGTTTTCCAGGGTTGTAGGTGGGTAATCCCTAGGTTTCAGTTTTGAAACTAGGCTCTGATACCATTTATAAGGCCTTCTATTTCAGGTCCTCAAAAAAAAAAATATCTCCTACTGTAATGACTACAATTTAGTTCATGATTTTCTTTCTACAAGGAATAAACTGGTAAATAGACATTATAATAACAACATCATAGTAATATTATAATAACAACACCGTAGTAACAGTATAATAATAATAGATCAACTAGTAAAATACATAAAATACATACCTTGACCTACAGGTAGGTTTATTTATCCCCTTGCTTGTTTGTTCTTGTTCTTGCCCAAATTGCCCAAACTGAATATTTACCTCCCAACCAACTAGGAAAAACTTGTCCAGCTCCCTAGATCCAGGAATCCTTGCGGTTTCCTAGCCCTCGAGCCCAAAGTTCCCAACAACAATAGTGCCCCTGTAAGAGTTCCCCAAAACAATCTATGTTCTCCAATCTCCTCATTTTTTCTCCCTCCTTCCAGAATTTCCTCCTGCCCTCTTCTTCCTGAATTTCTCCCCCAAAATAAATATCCCCTTCCAAGTCCTCTCCCCTCTTCCTTATCCTCCTCTTTCAAATCCCTCTCCCTCATTCAATTCCCCAACTGCCTTATCCACTCATTAATTCCCTCACTTGCCATAAAATTATAAAATAGTAAAAAGATTCATTGTATTTATTTTAATAATTCATTAAATTTAAATTAACAAATATGATCAATAAGAATCAATTTGGTTGTTACAATTTTCTACTAGACTCACTTAACTAAACAACGAGCATTTTCAAACTAGACAGGGACTCAAAGACCAAATTACTAAATAAAAAAGTTGAAAGGATTGCCCAACCATTTTATAACATGCAACCAAATCATGATTGTCATCTTCTAGGTTGTCCCTTGAACACTCTATGATACATGCCAACAACTAAGGCATCACTTATTTAGACAAATTTAACATATAGAACTAACAAAATGAAAATTGATACAAGATCTAGGCTTCTCTAAAACCATTTAAAGTATCATAATCTGTCTATGCTTCTGCAAGCATTAAGCATTAAGATTATGAGACCTTTTTACAACATTTAAGAGGAATCAAACTTATACAACATCTCAACATAATTCCCAACAAAAATTCATTGTATCAAATACCCAATAAATAATTTTCAAAGATAATACTATTATTGAACATCTATAAAATTTACAAATCCAAACAATGCACTTGAGTAGAATGGTTCAAAAGTAAGGTTAAGGTAGATTTCTTTTGTAGCTCAACATTGGAATGCCAATCAACCATGTCTTCCAAGTCGTGAAACCATTATGTCACCATTACAAAGATAGGCTAATTCAAATGGTGGATGTACATATGTCTCCAAATAGTTGATTATGATGCAAATAAACTTATTATCCCATCAATCAAAACTCGAAATTACCACAAATGTTTTTTCATCATGCCAAGACTTGGGCAGTATTTAAATGTTATATATTAACTTGCAAAAACATTACAAGGCAATCCAACTTTTTGAATCCATACTAGCATATATAACTTTCCTTCTTTCACAAGCACAAGTGCACTTCAAACAACATCATTCCACTGTGGAGGAAATCTAATGTGCGCTAGTTTTCCTGCTTACACAAGCACACGCGCATCTCAAACAACATCATTCCACTATGTAGGAAGGCTAGTTCATGGTAGTTTTCATTCTTTCACAAGCACATGGGAATTTCAAATAACATCATTCCATTGTGGAGGAAAGATAGTGCATGCTAGCTTTCCTTTTTGCACAAGCACAAACGGATTTTGAACATTATTCCATTGTGAAGGAAAGCTAGCATGTAGTAATTTCCTTCTTGCACAAGCAGAATCAAATTTCAAATAACATCATTCCATTGTGGGGGAAAGTTAGCGCATGATATTTTTCCTTCTTACACAAGAAAAAATGCATTTCAAACAACATCATTCCACTGTAGGGGAAACCTAGCGTGTACTAGTTTTACTTCTTGCACAAGCATAAGCACAATTCAAACAACATCATTTTATTGCGGGGGAAATATATCACATGCTATCTTTCCTTCTTGCACAAGAACAAGTGCATTTTGAACAACACCATTCTACTGTGGGGAAAAGCTATAATGTGCTAGCTTTCCTTCTTGCACAAGCACAAACACATTTTGAACAACATCATTCCACTATGGTGGAAATCTAACGCGTGCTAGTTTTCCTTCTTCCACAAGAACAATGCATTTCGAATAACATCATTCCAATATGGGGGAAAGATAGTGCATGGTATATTTCCTTCTTTCACGAGCGCAAGTGCATTTAAACCAACAAAATTCCATTGTGGGGGAAAGCTAGCGCATGCTAGATTTCTTTCTTGCACAAGTATAAGCACATTTCGAACAACATGTCACTGTGGAGGAAAGATAACGAGTGTTAGATTTTATTCTTGCACAAGTACAAGCGCATTTCAAACAACAACATTCTATTGTGGAGGAAAGCTATCACGTACTATATTCCTTCGTGCACAAGCACGGGCGCATTTCGAATAACATAATTCCAATGTGCAGGAAATCTAGCACGTGTTAGATTTCCATATTGCACAAGCACAAGCACATTTCGAACAACATCATTCCACTATGGAGGTAAGCTATCATTCTAGCTTTCCATATTGCACAAGCACAAGTGCATTTCGAACATCATTCCACTATGTATGAAATCTTGTGTGTGCTATCTTTTCATCTTGCACAAGCATAATCTCATTTTGAACAACATATTTCCACTATAGAGGAAAGATAGCGTGTGCTAGCTTTCCTTTTATCATCAACACAAGAGAACTTCGAACAACATCATTCCACTTTGGAGGAAAGTTAATGCATGCTAGATTTCAACATCATTGTACTATAAAAGAAAGCTAATGCAAGCTAACTTTCCTTCTTGCAAAAGCACAAACACATTTCAAACAACATCATTCCACTATGGAGTAAAGCTAGGGTGTGATAGTTTTCCTTCTTGCACAAACACAAGTGCATTTAGAACAACATCATTCCATTGTGAAGGAAAGATAGCATGTGCTTGCTTTCCTTCTTGCACATGCACAAGCATATTTCAAAAAACAACATTCCATTGTGGAAGAAAGCTAATGCATGCTAGTTCTTCTTCTTACACAAGCATAAGCGCATTTCGAACAATAACATTCCATTGTGGAAGAAAGCTAGAGTATGCTAGTTTTCCTTCTTGCACAAACACAAGCACATCTTGAACAACATTTCATTGTGGAGGAAAGCTAATGTCTGTTAGGATTCCTTCTTGCAAAAGAAAAAAAACATTTCAAGCAACAACATTCCACTGTGGAGGAAAGGTAGTGCATGTTAGGTTTCTTTCTTGCACAAGAACAAGCACATTTCAAACAACAACATTCCACTATGGAGGAAAGCTAGTGTGTGCTATATTTCCTTCTTACACAAACACAAGCGCATTTTGAACAACATCATTCCACTATGGAGCAAAGCTAGTGCATGTTATCTTTCTTTCTTGCACAAGCACAAGCACATTTCAAACAACATCATTCCACCGTGGATGAAATCTAGTGTGTGATAGTTTTCCTTCTCGCACAAGCAAAAGCGCATGTTGGCCATCATTCCACTACGAAGGAATGTTGGCACATCCTAGATTTCCTTCTTTCACAAGTAGAAGCTCATTTTGGTCAACATCATTCCACTATGGAGGAATGTTAGCACATGCTAGCTTTCCTTCTTGCACAAGAAAAATGCATTTCAGACAACATCATTCCACTGTGAAGGAAAGTTAGTGTGTGATAGATTTCCTTTTTGCACAAGAACAAGCACATTTTGGATAACATCATACCACTATGAAGGAAAGATAGCGCATGTTAGCATTCCCTCCTACACAAGCACGAGCTCATCTCGAACAACACCATTTCACCATGGAGGAAAACTAGTGCATGCTAGCTTTCCCTCTTGCACAAGCACAAGTGCATCTCAAACAACAACATTCCACCATGGAAGAAATCTAATTCATGATAGCTTTACCTCTTGCACAAACAAATCTCGAACAACATCATTCCATCATGGGGGAAATCTAGTGTGTAATATATTTCCTTCTTGCACCTTCACAAGTGCATCTTGAACAACATCATTCCACCATAGGGAAAGGCTAGAGCATGCTAGCTTTCCGTCTTGCACAAGCACAAGAGAATCTCGAACAACATCATTACATTGTGGGGGAATTTCGACGCTTGTAAGGTTTCCCTATTGCAAAAGCAAAAACGCATATTAAACAACATCATTCTACCGTGGGATGAATCTTACACATGCTAGCTTTCCCTCTTGCACAAGCACAAGCGCATCTCGAACAACATCATTTCACAGTGGGGTAAAGTTAGTGTGTGCTAAATTTCCCTCTTGCACAAGCATGTCTAGAAAAACATCATTCCACTGTGGGAAAAACTAACACATGCTATCTTTCCTTCTTGCATAAACACAAGCACAAGTGCATCTCGAACAATATCATTCCACTATGAGGGAAAGCTAGCACGTGTTAGATTTCCCTCTTGCATATACACAAGTGCATCTCAATCATCATCACACAAGCATGTGTTATCTTTCCCTCTTTCAAAAGCATATACGCATCTCCAACAACATCATTCCACTATGGGGGAAAGCTAGCACGTGCTATATTTCTCTCTTACACAAGCACAAGCGCATCTCAAACAACATTCCTCCATAGGGTAAAATTAGTGCCATCTAGATTTATGTCTTGTAGAAGTGCAAGGGCATCTTGAAAAACATCATTCCATTATAAGGGAAAGCTAGAGTGTGTTATATTTCCCTCTTTCACAAACACAAGTACAACTCAAACAATATCATTCTATCATGGAGGAAACCATGAACATGTCAACCTTCCCTCTTACACAAGCACATGCACATCTTGAACAACATATTTCCACTATCGAGGAAAGCTAGCACGTGTCATCTTTTCCTCTTGCACAAGCATAAGTGCATCTTGAAGAACAACGTTCCACTGTGGGGGAAAGCTATCACCTGTTAAATTTCCCTCTTGCACAAGCACAAGCACATCTCTAACAACATCATTCCACAATGGGGGAAAGCTAGCACATGGTAGCTTTCCCTCTTGCACAAACACAGGTGCATCTTGAACATCATTCCGCCATGGGGGAAAGCTAGCGTGTACTAGATTTTCCTCTTGCACAAGCACAAGATCATCTCAAATAAAATCATTCAACATGTGGGAAAGCTAGCACGTGCTATCTTTCCCTCTTACACAAGTACATCTCGAACAAGATCCTTCCACCATGGGGGGAAGCTAGCATGTGCGAGTTTTTCCTATTGCACAAGAACAAACACATCTCGAACAACATCCTTCCACCATGGGGGGAAGCTAGCATGTGCAATATTTCCCTATTGCACAAGCACAAGCGCATCTCGAACAAAATCACTCCATCTTGGGGGAAATATAACACGTGCTAGATTTCCATCTTACACAAGCACATCTCGAACAACATCATGCCACCATGGGAGAAAGTTATCATGTGTTAGATTTCCCTCTTGCACAAGAACAAAGGAATCTCAAACATCATTCCACCATGGGGGAAAGCTAGGGCGTTTTGGCTTTCCCTCTTGCACTAGTAGAAGTGCATCTCTAACAACATCATTCCACCATGTGGGAAAGCTATCTTTCCCTCTTGCACAAGAACAAGCGCATATATAACAACATCACCCCACCGTGAGGGAAAGGAAACACATGTTAGATTTCCCTCTTGCACAAGAAGGAGCACATCTCGAACAACATCATCCCACCATGGGGAAAATATAGTGCATGCTATCTTTCCCTCTTGCACAAGTAGGAGCACATCTTGAACAACATCATCCCTCCGTGGGGGAAATCTAGCATGTTCTAGATTTCTCTCTTGCACAAGAAAAAGAGCAATGCAAACAACATCATCCCACTGTGGGGGAAATCCAACACATTCTATCCTTCTCTCTTGCACAAGTAGGAGCACATATCGAACAAAATCATCCCACCATGGAGGGAAGATAGTGGGTTCAACTTTTCCCTCTTGCACAAGTAGGAGAGCATCTCGAACAACATCAACTCACTGGTGGGGAATGATAGTGTGTGCTATATTTCCCTCTTTCACAAGTACGGGTACATCTCGAACAACATCATCCCACTGTGGGGGAAATCTAGCATGTGCAAGATTTCCCTCTTGCACAAGAACGAGCTCATCTCGAAAAAAATCATCCCATTGTGGGGGAAATCTAGTGTGTGCTAGATTTCCCTCTTGCACAAGCATGAGCTCATCTCGGACAACATCATCCCACCATGGGGAAAAGATAGCAGTGCATGCTAGTTTTCCTTCTTGCACAAGCACAAGCGTAAGCGCTTCTCAAACAACATCATTCTACAATGGGAAAAATCTAGTGTCTGCTAGCTTTCTCTCTTGAATAAGCACAAGCGTAAGCACATCTCAAACAAAATCATTCCACCATGGGGGAAAGATAGCGTGTGCTAGCTTTCCCTTTTGCACAAGCACAAGAGCATCTCGAATATCACCCAACCATGGTGAAAACGTAGCATGTGATAGCTTTCTCTCTTGCACAAGCATATACACATCTAGAACAACATCATTCTAATATGGGGGAAATCTAGCATGTGCTATCTTTCTCTCTTGCATAAGCACAAGCGCATATTGAACAACATCATTCCTCTATGGGTTAAAAATAGCACATGCTAGCTTTCCATATTGTAGAAGCATAAGCACATATTGAATAACATCATTCCACTATGGGGGAAAACTAGCCCGTGATAGCGTTCCCTCTCTAAAAAACACAAGAACATATCGAACAACATCATTTTAGCATGAAGGAAATATTGCACATGCTAGTATTCCCTCTTGCACAAGCACAAGTGCATCTCGAACAACGTCATTCCATTGTCAAGGAAAGCTAGTGTGTGCTAGATTTTCCTCTTGCACAAGCACAAGTGCATCTCGAACAACATCATTCCACCATGGGAGAAAGATAGCGTCTGCTAGCTTTCCCTCTTTCATAAGCACAAGCGCATCGCGAACACCATTCCACCGTGGGGGAAAGATAGTGAATTAATGTAATGTACCCAACACCCATGCTAAGTCCCATCGTTGTGGAATATGACCTTTCCTGCTGAAAACAAATCCAAAAATGACCCATACATATAACAAAGAAACCAAGGGGCAAGAGGCCCATAAAAATTCACAACAAACAACATGTTGATTTAACCATGCATAAACAACATTTATAAATCATGAATGCATATAGTAAACACCCGATAATTACAGAGCATTCAAATAAAACATTTACACAACGGAATAGTTATAATAAACACAATCGAAACTTATCTGTTTATAAATATAATCCAACTGGTTTTATATGAAGGATGAACCTCTCAGCCATAGGCATTGTTGTTCATTTTATCTCAACAACAAACCACCCATAGCTAGGGCTATGAGTCCACAATGAGATCCGGTCCACTAACTTTCAATTCTCCACACACACAACAACCCCCAACCTGTTTCTACTCCTATAACAATTCCATTCCTCCATCTCTCTCTTTTCCCACAACCTACCCTACCCAAGGAATGTACCCCCTTCACTACTCACAGTCCCTCGGGATGTACCATTCATTTATTATGGATTCTAATGCACTCGGTTGGACAAGAAATCTCTATTGGGGACCCCCGGGAGATCTCAACTACCCAAGGAGTTTTTATAGCATCCATCACAAGGCTCTAGAGTCATTTCCTCAATAGGAAAACACACTATAGGATTACATCCCACTGCTACAAGCACAGAAGCCTATTTTTCAACATAAATCACACCCAAATAATGGATATCTTCAAGTATACCATGGTTGGTCCTCTTCCCATCCTTTCGCACTTCCTTTGCTACCCAAAAACTTCATGTAAAAAATTGTTCTCCATCGAAAAAAGTGATTGTCCAAAAATTGCCCCCTTGGACATACAAATTCCCTCTCTTTGTTTGCTTGCTTGATTTGAATTGCACTCTTCCCCAAGTTGATTGTATTCATACTCATGCTCTCCAATAACTATGGGATGTGACTCATCACACCCACCCTCTTACAAGAGTTAAATGATTGGCTTTCAACACACTCCACATCAAATTAGAAGGTTATATACAATGATAATAATTCAGGAATGTGGGTTTGATTAATACACATGAATAATTTCCCCCTTGGACCCCTCTCTGTTTTGGAATCATATCCCCCCATCGTTCTTCATCCCTTTCGTATTGCAGATAAATCAATGCACATAATATACAATTCGACTCCTGACCACATTAAATCAATATGGTCTCTTCACCCCAACACCTCGGCTCACCAGCCTAATTCACATTTATACAATTACATTATAATTCATGTAGATTAGAACTGAGGATGTTACATTCCCCTCCCCCTTATTTTTGTTTGCATTGTCCTTTGTACACAACACCACCAAGTACATAGGCACTCTGGCCCCATACATTAATACATAACCCACTGGCATTCTCCTACAACTATCCTAATTTCCACGAGTTATCTTTCACCAACCTTCCCAATCCAAGGAATGTACCCCCTTCACTACTTTCAGTCCATCGGGATATACCACTCTTTATCAAGGTTGACCCAAGGAATGTGCCTTGTTCATTGTCCTCAATCCATTAGGCTACACCATTCATTTATCAAAGTCTTTTGGGGACATGTTGTTGATGATTACAACTACATGAGACATCCTCTAGGACACAGACTGATTGAGTCGACCTGACAAAGATCCCCTAAGATGGGTGTGTGGTTTCTATCTGAGACAGAACTGGAACGTAGTGATGGCCTCCTCCTTACATAGAGTTGAGAAGAACTCCAGATGATTCTCCTCTATAACGAAGTGAGAAAGGAGATCTACTGAGTTGGACATGCCTGTGGATGAGCACAAGGTGAATGTGTGAATTCCCATGAGTTGGGTGCATCGTTATGAGACAAAGATGAAGACGATGTATTAGCCTCCTCTAAGCAGAGAGTTGAGATGATGAAATCCAGATGACTCTCATGTGTAATGTAGTGGGAAAGAAGATATGTTGAGTTGGACATGCCTCTGGATGAGCACTGGTGAACATGATCCTAGTGGTTGAGCACTAGTGAGTGTGGTTCTCCTGTGAGACACGGTGAGATAGAGATATGGACATCCCTATGGATATGCCCCTAGTGGTTGAGAACTAATGGGTGTATGATATCCCTTGCTATATTGTTCAAGAGTCAAACTTACATGTAACCCTAATTGTAATGTAAAGGGTGCAGGTCGACCCCACCTTAATGTAAAAGATAATTAGTGTAAAAGATAATTAATCTGGTAATTATTAATTATATTGTGAATTAGTGAGGTCGGACCTGTTTTGCCAATAGACACTTCTGTTGACAGGTTCTGTCTAATATAAATTAAGGTAAATTCCCCATTGAGGAATCATATCAAAAGTGTGAGTTTGGAAATTTCAGCAAGTACATCTTCTTGGGAAAAGTGCCCACCTCTCTTGGGCACTAGTCTTCTAGGGTTTGTAAGCACCCTTTTGTGTGCTAGGTTTTCTTGGTGGTGGAGTTATTTCTCTTGAAGAATATAGCAAAGGATTGGCTGGGTTTTCTTCCCTTGTTGAAAAGGGTTTCCCAGGATACTTCTTGTGTACTTGTGCATGGTGTTTCTTCTTATGATCTTGGTTGTTGCAACACAATTGTTTATGGTTTAAGTAAAATGCTAAAATAGAATGAACTTCATTCTTAAACCTTTCCTATTGAAAAATCAACATGGTATCATAGCATAGGTCTTGAAGAACCCATTGCACAAGCATCTACCAATCTCCTGTCATTTTTGCAGAACTGTATGACCCTCCTAGGGTTTCCAAAAAATATGTATGGCGCTCCTTTCTGAGGTGTTCTAGCCCTTAATACTTGAACGTTGGGGCTGAAATTTGGACAGAAGGGTACGGCCTCCTTCAACGCACCTCCAAAAGCTCTTAAAGTGAAATTCCAAGAATTTCTTATTTTTGGCCCTAGAGTTTCACAAATTTCTGCAGATTTCTGCTTTTAGGGTTTCTGCAGCTCTTTTGAAGAAGCCTTCAAGATTACCTGTGTTCTTCTGTCTTTCAAGGATTATTGCTGGCAGTCATAAGCCAAACAAAACCTAAGGTTTCTAGCCTAGCCTAGCCATTAGATTTTATAGCCCAGTTGACAAGGGTTTGTGAAGAATCTAAAACTATGATGGAAGATAAGCTTGATGGATCAAGCAATTTCAAGTTCCTGGAAGACAAGACTTCAGAGGAAGAATTATTGTGGGTGATACAAAAGGGTTTACCAAAGATAGCCATCAATAAATGAAAGGAAGATGATGTCAGGACAAGGAAGCCAATCATCTACTCAAGCCCTTACCTTGAAGGGCCATCTTTAAAATAACAAGATGACAAAAGGTGACACTGTGACTATCTTCTTCATAAAAATCTCAGAGGACATAGATCAGTCAGGTTCCATTGGAGAAAACATATCAACATCCTCGAGTATTCACTTGTATATATTATTTGTATCATTGTCATGAGGGAAATTGTTGGAGGAAGTAACCTTTGTTGAATTCATGGATCCAGAGGGACCTCAGTACATTCAGAGGAACAACACACTAGAAGTGAAGACCCCAGGTTTGATTGTTTTAATTATCATGCCTCTAACCTACATTTCAAAAGTTTCTACATTACAAATAAGTGTTGTAGCTATGACAACAATCCTTAAATTGTTTTGATTTTAGATATGTACTCATTATTCTCCTTTAGGGGACATTCTTGTTTTGTTTCTTTTTGTTTGTTCTCTTGCTTCAGGCAGGTTAACAAGAAAGGAAGATGGTTATACTTCAGACTTCAGAGGGAGTCAAAACTATTTGAGAAGGAGGAATAACATAAACATCATTAAAGCAATCAATGCAATAATACATGATTAGAATCCTTCTATGATTCTGTGGGTGGAAGCATGCATGAAACAGTATATGAGTCGTCACCAGATTTTGAAGAAACAGAACTCCTGAAGAAGCCTTCACCACAACGAAGCCCAATATTGAACACTTCAAGATATTTGGGTGCACAATGTATTTTTCATGTACCCAAAGAAAAAAGGTCCAAGCTAGACCTTTTAGGGAGAAAGAATACATTTATGGGATAACAATGAATATTCTAAGACATATCAGATCTACATCCCTGGTCAGAGACATATTAAGACTAGCAAAGATGTTATTTTTGAAGAAGAGATAACCCTTCAAATATCCAGAGAATCTTAGATGGATATTGACAGTGAGACAATACCTTTTCCCCCTTTAGCAATTCAAAGGGAGACAATACCTTTTCCAACTGATCCAGTTTCTCTTGTTGATATGCCCAGAGATATTGCTGTAAGGAATAAATGGCCTACCTAGGCTCGAAAAAATCTGTAGGAGGTAGAGGAACACAAAATCCCCTCAAGACACATCCCGAGAAAGAAAAGAGAGTTTTGAAATACTCTTCAACCATGATCCACATCATTGATTCCAAGCCTTCTTGACATGAAGAAGCAACATGTGAACAGGTATGGAAAGTTGCCATGACAAGAAAAATAACAGTATACCTTAAAGAATGATGTAAGAGATATTGTTTAGAAACTAGAAGAGAAGTCTGTGGTGACTTCCAATTTAATCTATAAGATCAAGCATGCAACTAATGGAAATGTCAAGAAATAAAAAGAAATATCTATAGCCAGAGGATTCTCACAAACAAAGGGAGTTGTCTATGATGAGACATTTGATCCAGTAAGCTCGATACACTTCCATCTGTACTACCATCCATGATTTGGAAACTATATCATATGGATGGATTCTTGATGAGTTTGGGTTTCAGAAAGAGTGTTGTTGATCCAAACCTATGTTATTACAGTGCTAGTGACGAGAACCTGATTTCAATGACTTATTCAGAAAGCCTTGTTGTTGGATACAAGTAAGATTCAACTTCTGATTTCAAGATGAAGGATATTAGTATGATGCACTACTTCTTGGGACAAGAAGTATGACAGAGGATCGATGATATTTTCCTAAGTCAAGGAAAATATACAGTGAGAATATTAAAAGAGTTCAGTATGACAGAATGCAAGTCCACGGTGATGGATTTGAAGAAAATCAATGATGATAATTCTGACAAGATTGATCCACAACTGATTGGATTACTCATGTATCTGGTTAACACCAGATCTTATTCATCCTATGCAATGGATTTTCTTAGTCAATCCATGAGCTAGCCAAGATAGACTCACTGGAAAGAAGTAAATCATGCATTGATATATATACGAGGCACAGTTGGATATGGCCTAAGATATTCCTCTAGTGTGAACTTGAGTTTGCAGGGATATACCGATATAGATTGAGCAGAGACTACAGTGGACCGGAAGAGCACATCTGATTGTTTTTGCCATGGTTTCCTAGTGCAACAATAAACAAATATATGTGGCCTTGAGTACCACAGAAGCATAATATATATAATTGAGTGTGCGAAGCAATGCAACCTCATAAACTTATGACAGATTTACTTGATCATGAGATGGATTCTATGATTATAACCAGAGTTATGTAAATCTCTTTGATAAACTTGTGTTTCATGATAGATCGAAACAGGTCAAGATAAAATATCATTTTCAGTGACATGATGCAGAGGAAAGAAGTACACATGTTGTACCTTCCTACACATGAGTAGATTGCAGAAATCTTCACCAAACTAGCTTGGTGAAGAATACATCTCTAGTTGAGAGGGATTGTTGATGACTACAGCCAAGACAAAGTTCGAGTGCTTTCAGACGAGACTTTTCCTGATGGATAATGCCTCCCTAGATGAGAGGGAGTGTTGATGATTACAACTGCGTGAGACATCCTCCAGGACAGAGACTGATTGAGTTGACCTAAGAGAGAGCCCTTGATATGGGTATGTGGTTCCTATCTTACACAGAACTGGAACATAGTGATGGCCTCCTCCTTACAAAGAGTTGATAAGAACTCCAAATGATTCTCTTGTGTAACAGAGTGATAAAGGAGATCTATTGAGTTATACATGCCCGTGGTTGAGCACAAGGTGAACGTGTGAATTCCCATGAGTTGGGTGCATCGTTATGAGATATATATGAAGACGATGTATTAGCCTCCTCTGAGCAGAGAGTTGAGATGATGAAATACATATGACTCTCTTGTGTAATGTAGTGGGAAAGAAGATCTGTTGAGTTGGATGTGCCTGTGGATGAGCACATGGGAACGTGATCCTAGTGGCTGAGCACTAGTGAGTGTGGTTCTCCTATGAGACACAGTGAGATAGAGATATGGACATCCCTATGGATGTGACTATAGTGGCTTAGCACTAGTGGGTGTATGAGATCCCTTGCTATATTGTTCAAGAGTCAGACTTACCTGTAACGTAATTGTAATGTAAAGGGTACATGTCAGCCCCACATTAATGTAAAATATAATTAATGTAAAAGATAATTAATATGGTAATTATTAATTATATTATGAGTTCATGACGTCGACCATGTTGTGCCAATAAACACTTATGTTGACAGGTTCAATGCAATATCAATAAATGTAAATTCTCCATTGAGGTATCATATCAAAAGTGTGAGTTTGGAAATTTCAGCAAGTACATCTTCTTTGGAAAAGTGCACAACTCTCTTGGGTGCTAGTCTTCTAGGGTTTGTAAGAACCCTTTTGTGTGCTAGGTTTTCTTGGTGGTGGAGGTATTTATCTTGAAGAATATAGCAAAGGATTGGCTGAGTTTTCTTCCCTTGTTGAGAAGGGTTTCCCAGGATACTTCTTGTGTACTTGTGCATGGTGTTTCTTCTTGTGATCTTGGTTGCTGCAACACATTTTTTTATGGTTTAATTAAAATGCTAAAATGGAATGAAATTCATGCTTAAACCTTGCCTATTGAAAAATCAACACATGTGACCGAGAATCTCACTATTGGGAACTCAAGGGAACTCACTGCTAGGAAAAATACCAGGAAAAGTAACAAACAAAAACCTTGTTGTTGCAGTGCAACTCACATAGGAGTTCATTCTTCAGGCCTAACAACCTGGTTCTTTTTCAATGCAACTCCCACATAGGATTTCACTCTCCGGGCCTGACAATATTGTTATTCTGCAATCCTAACAACTTGCTTCTTCTTGTTGTAATTACCCTCTAGGCTCAGGAATCCCTTTCATTGTTATACAGTTCATCATGAAATCCATCATTTTCCAAGGTGTTCCTGCCTAGACGAATGACAAATTGTTGTTAGGATTCCACTAACAATATGTAACCCTTCGAAACCATCCCATATACATGATATTCACATAGTCAATATGAGACATCATCATAAAATTTTCAATTCTGATCTTCAAATATGTTTTATATAGGGGAACAAAATTTCCAAACATGCGTTTTCTGCTCATTTTATTTGGATCTTGTAGTTGTAGATATCAGTGTTCCTTATGGACTTACGTCCTTTCCATATCAAAGAACACTACCTACAAATTTTCTTAATTTTCACTCAGCGAAACAAATTGTTAGTATATCATAACCATTCCCAATTATTAATTTCAATTTTGTTTTATACAGGAAATAAAATTTCCCAAGCATGAGATTTATGCTCACAATGTTTGGCTCTTGCAACAACATGCATTGGTATCCTTTATAGGCTTACATACCTTCCATATCCAAGACCCTTCTCCCTACAATTTTCTCAACTTTAGTGCATCCAAACATATTGTTGGCAATTTTAAATTATAAATTTTCAAAATTGTTTTATACAGAAAAATAAAAAATAAATAAATCCTAGGCACAATATTTCTTGTTAATTATATTTGTCATGCATAGCAACAAGCAATAGTCTTATTTATGGTATTACATCCATGCCATATCCAATACTATTCTGCCCACAATGTCCTCAACTTTCTTACAACCAAACAAGTTGTTAGTGTCTCATGCACAATATTTGCATTCAGTGGATGAAGTGACTTTCAGAATTATATTAATCTAAAAATTTCATCACTTCCAGCTATTATTCATATTAAAAATGGAATTCAACCATTAATCACATTATCTAGAATGAAACCATCATTCACTGTACGTGCATTATCAACATACCAAGCTTTTCATAATGCAATGAAACTTTACTAATAATAAATCCAATGTGCCAATAGTCATGGCCACATTCACACAATGCATCCTTGAATTGACTTTGGACCACCATATGTTCATGCCATGTTTTCCACCATGTGAGTTGGAAGGTATGGCCCATGCCTCAATACATCATCCAAACTCTTCCCCACAACCATCTGATCCTTTGGATACCTTCATTTTCAACCCATACACAACACTAGGAACATCATTTCTTAGTGTTATTTAGTGTAGGAAAAAAGGTTGCAGTCCAAACCTCAGTCACATAGGAGAAAAACATTATGCACTTGGATGGAACTATAGCCTTTCCATATTCTATCTCATCATGGCCTCGCACATGACTGTCTCTAATGGAATTCATTGCTACAACATGAGTAATGTCTCCTAACTTAACTTGGTTATGATCTCATAACCAACTAACACAATATGCAATTGATTTTTATATGAATGCATTCAAGCATAAATAAAACTTGTATATTCAAGGCCCTCTGCCTTTAAATCAATCTCAAAAATTGAAAATCTAAACAAGGTAATTCTTACCTCAATTCCCTTTAGAATTTATGCATCATAAACAACCCCAAATACATACTTGCATGGTTGTTATCAATTTACATTTAATTGATTCCACCAACTCAACTGATATTTTGTAGAAGTTTACAGGATCCCTTTATTAACCTCTTGATCAACATTTTACCATCCCCACTTTCTTCATATGGATGGTTGTCATATGCAACAACATCATCAACATCTTCAACCATGCTATAACTAATTCCCTTGATACACAGTCCCATTAGCCTTATTCAAATATCACAACATCACTAATTCATGCATATATATATCAACAGACCATTATTAGTCTACATGCATGCGAAAAGAATGTTCAATAATTTCCATGTGCACAATTACACATAAATATGCATTTAGAATTAAATATTATAATACCCATTTCATGCAGATGCATTATATGTTTATCACATGCTTCATGCATCACTTCTTTCATGCACTCCAATGCATATTTGTTTCATCTTATTTATTTATTTTGTTGTTGTTGTTGATGGTCGTCCTAGAATCCTTGTAGATCATTGTTGATTTACACTATCATTTTATCAGTTGTATACTATTGATAATAGAGGCAACTTCCTTGCCTCTACTTCCTACCCAAGATTACTACCATTAATAGTTGCTTCAACATGTGTAGCCTTCTACACATGCATGTTTTTAGAATGTTATCCAGGATTCTTGGCATAAAAACAAGGCCTTTACAGTCCACTATCTAGCTTTCAACAACCATCAAATAATGGATCTAACCTTTCAATAGGGTCATTATATAGTCCTTCCTCCTGTGACGATCTCAACATGCAACTCCTTGTTGCACCTCAATCTTTTTGTATGTTCACCATTATTAGCATGAGACTTCAAGGCATAAACGTAAACATGTTTCCTCTACCATTATGCACACTAGTGCATATATTTTTCATTTTTTCTTATGTTGTTGAATGTTGCAGCTCCTTGTCAACCTGCTCTTTTTGTTGAGCACCCCTGGCCAAGCCCAACTTGGATGAATTTCATTTCCACGCAATCTGTCTACTAGTGTTTCGACCTCACAGCTTCCTTTATGTAAATAATCATGTTTTGCATCCTTGCACTTCCCCCTTGCAACTCTTGGATTCCTCGAACAACTATATAAGCTTAATCATCTTCCTTGTACAATGAAATAGTTCGTTTTTAGGCTCCATCTCTTTTGCATACCATGTCAAGCATAGAACCATTTTCTCTCTCATGTACCTTCTTAGGAATTTTCCTCTCTAAATACCACTTCCCTATTTGCTTGTCATCCCTTTATTCCTTGGAGATACACCCAGTACCCTTGAAATGCACTCAACATTCTCTATATGCATAAGCAATTCCCTTTCATTGTTTCATATTTCTTTTGAGTGTTGCAATGCTCCAACTATCATGACATCCACTTCACGATACCTATTCCATTATATCAATATATTCAAGGGCTTTGATGAGTCTTAGAATCCTTCTTCCATTTATGGAGTTCCCACTTGTTCATGCATCAACATAAATTGTGGATGGGCTTTATTATCTAACATCCACTTTTGATCTACACATTTTCCATCTAGAAATATTTATTTCTTTATTTATCCAAATGAAACTCCATTAGAGGTCTTCCAAATTGCTTGTTGCACCAAGAAGTTTGATCCTTATGGCTTCCCCAAATAAACCAATGCACATTTTTGAAGAACTACCCCAACCCTTTTCCTCATACTTGTAGATTCCTCTTACATATTATGCACATAGATAGACCTCATTCTAAACCTTCTATGTTTTATAAGTAACCTTAAGATTTTGATTAATTTTCATATGACCACATTTTCTAGCCAAAAACTATAATTTACAATTATGGAAACATATGCACAATTTTTCCCTTTACAATCAATAGTCATCTTCCTTCTGATTCCTTGTAAATTTATCTACTCAATCACAATTATGGCCGGATATTCGATTCCCCTATCAAATATCTTTCCAATGACTACTTTCTTACTCAATTATGATTTCCGAGCATAAAGTTATGGCCTTTAGAATTTTTTACCATTTTCCCTTTTATATACATGCATTGCTACATGTGTGCTCTTTCCCTACCAACACATTTTCAAGTGTGCACAACTCAATTTAGTCTCCATGGTTGAATTCTATAGTCCATGATATTTCCATAGACTGCTCCCGAGCTCCAAATTAACTCTCAGGTTAGGATTTATTCCCTCTAAAATAAAACTGGTACTAAATTTTACCCTTGACTATTTTGGTTGTAACTCATTCATACAAGCTTCGTTTAGTGAATAATTTAGCTTGCTGGAAAAATCTCTCTGAACTCTATCATTTTAAAAATAAAACCTCTATATCCTTGAAGGTCACACAGTCTTATACAATTTGTTTTTCTAAAAACATTGTTTAGGCCCTCAAAAATGCCCTGCAAGATGAAGACCTTCAAAAATTGGAATTTTCATAGAAAAATTCACTAAATCACTATTGTAACACTCTTTAGATCTAGACCATTTCTCTCAAAATCGGAACTAATCCCAATAATTGATCCTCTTTTCCTTTCCAAGTTGTTTCTATACCTCCATAGGTTTGTCAGAACTTTCCTTCGGAGCCTCCCCATCGAAAATATTCAATCTCAAACTACGCAAATTCCCTGAAAAATCACAGTCTAAAACATTTTCAAACTCCCTTTAAACTCCTAGTACAAAACATTGTCAAACTCCCTATCATAAACATTCCTTGAGACCTCTGAAAACTCTTCTCTAAAAGAACATCTCCAACAGCCTCCTTTCGCAAACTTGTACTCGACCGCTACGTGGCATTCTCTGATTCACCCACTCTTGATGGCATTTCCTCTAACATGGCATGTTTACATGGTGATCTCCTCTGCCCTCGTCCCTTTCAATAGAACAAGTTCATTCAACAGATCGGATGGTCAGACATCATGATGATGAACGACCACGATCATCTCGGGCCCCAAAAATTCACACTATTTACCTCTGTCAGACTGACTCCCTAGAAAAGTGAAATTATTGTTCCCCGAGCCTTCGAATATGTCTTTCCAATTCTACCTTTCCATGAAATCCAACGGCTACAAGAAATGGAAATCAACAACCTTTATCATTTCAAGCTTGTTCCATCAGACTCCCTTCTTTGGAGTCGACCTTATGTCCGAATTGTTAGATTTAGGGTAAATTTGAAAAGCAACAGTCTCTTTTTAATTTCAATGCAAGAACAACTTAGATCTATAACTTAAACTGAGATAAGAGCATATAAAAGATAGATCTATAATGTACAGTGACAACAGAGGAGAAAAACTCAAAACATATATCAGATCTAACAGTAGTGCTTTAAGCTAAGATCAGATAACAATAGATCTATATGATGAACCAAGTTTCAAATCATAGACAGTAGTGAACATCTCTTTAGATACAACAACATATCTATATATAGCACAGTACTAAAACTCTGCTTAATCAATTTACAATGAGCATAAACAAATCTCTAATAAGATCAGATCTAACTCAAGGAGAAACAAGTAGGAAACATACCTAGTACAACAACCTACCTCTGAAGATAGTACTGTAACCACAATAGAAATAGATCATGTTGTTATGCTCAGACAAAGGTTTAGTTCATAGATCAAGTGGATCTTTTATGCCAAAGAATGAAGGAACTTTCAAGCCACCAAGTTCAAGGGTCACTGGAACAAAACACAAAAAGACCAAACCCTTCCCAGCCAAAAACTTTACCCAAGGAACCCTCAGATCTATACACAGAGGACTGTAAGTAAACCCTTGTTTCTTCAGTGGACAGTGTAGGAGCTTTACCAAATAGTAACCCTTCAGAAATACCCTTACATGAGGGCAGAACAACAGACTAGTATAGGGTCACTAACTCACTTCTCACACATTGAAGATCCATCCCACAAAGCCAAGGGATAAACACTTTGAACAACAGATCTGAGGAAGGTCCTACCCTCAAGAGGATGCTCCTTACAGTAATGAAAATCACAGCAGAAAAGGACACAGCACCCAGCAAGCAATCCCACAGCAAAATAGGACGTGACACCCCCCAGCAAACACACAACAACATAGGATGCAGCACCCCTCAGCAAACACACAACAACTATAGCAAAGGGACGACAGCCTATAGCACAGGAGATGCATCAGCCAGAAGGAAAGTCACGGCAGCCAACAAAGGGATACGGCAGACATCTATAGCAAAACAACAACAGTAATACTCCACAGAAAGAGGTCGCACCACACTTCAGATCTCAACAGCAGGATACAAAGATTGAGGCCGCAGACTCAAGGAACCTCCACGCTATCACAAGTAGAATGAAAAATGTGA
>JZKD02S0094681.1:22282-39889 GCA_000966675.3 Picea glauca | reverse complement strand
TCCTCATTCGACCTCAACAATTGCTAAACAAAATAATGCAACTAGCATCTCAACAATCACAGATCAAGTTTATTTTGATCCCAACACTTGTAACATTAGCTCCAAGTGCACTCTCCATTTGATCATTGACGATCTGGGAATGTTACAGGTGTTGGAGATACTTCACACACACCTAGGATTTATTTTTCCTAAGGTTTTCCCTATGTTTATTAGTCATTATTTAGTCTCCTATAGTTTAGGGAGAATATTCATTTTCCTACATTCTAGGAGAATATTCTCTTCAGTTCACACTTCAGTTGGATCAGTTGAGTGGAGTCTTAATGCCACATTGGTTCCATCACAATGCAACATTGGGGTCATCACTGCTAATGCACATTGTCCTTGGTATTATCACCAGACTAGCGCATTATCCTCACTTCACCATGTTTTAGTCAGTTAATTGAAGACTAAGAGGCTAGTTAACTCAGACTAGGTGGCAGTTAACTCCTGTAACTACCTGTGTGTGTCCATATCACTCTAGACCACCACTATGGCACATTGGTTTCTCTTCCAGTGCGCATTAGTTGAGTTATACAGAGTATATCATGTGTAAATTATCATTCATTCATTCAATTAATACAATTCTTTGTTTTCTCTCTCTCGTTTCCTTATTTTCTCATTTCTTCTGCAAACTGTGTATGTCCTTTTCTAGCTAGATATTATCTATGCAGGTTCATTCACATTTACATGGTATCAGAGCCGACAGATTGCTAGGAAAAGACATACCAAACTCTTTTTGCAGGTACTGAAGATTGAAGACAACAGGGAAATGGAATTTCCAAAAGAATTGATTCATACACCATACAATTTATTTGCATGGAAGGACAGGATGGTAATGCATCTTCGAAGCAGGGGATTATATAGGTTAACCATGGACACAGAGACCGACCCCACATCAGCCATAGAAAATCCAGAAGTATCTAAATCAGATGGATGAAGCATATGGAACTATTTGCAATCTCATTTCTCATGAGCTTCTCTTTCATATGTCCTCTTGTAAAACCCCCAATGAAGTTTGGAAAACCATGGAAGGACTTTTTGGAAAATAGGACAAGATGAGAGGACATATACTCAAGGTGGAATTTCTCACTTTGGATCCAAAAACCTTCGACAATATCCAAGATTTTTTTACCAAATATAAGGATTTGTTGTCTCGACTCAAGGCTTGCGGGGTTGATAAATCTGAGGAGAAACAAATGGTTCTTACCATTATTTCCAAACTTGGTCTGGAATACTCTGTGTTTGTATCCACATTTCATTTAGTTAGGCTCGCCTCTAGAGCTTCCTGGAAAATTCCTTCTCTTGAGGCCTTTATCGAGTCTCTGACGCAAGGGAAGACCAAGATCATCAATATGGGAAAAATCAAATTTTAAAAGGCGCATGAACTTGTTGTGCAAGATGGTAGAAGTCACCAAAATAAAAAAAAAATCTAAACACAAATACAAATGGAAGGGACATGCAAATATAGAGAAGGAAGGGTACTCAAAACTCTTCAATGATTCCTCTGGATCCAAAGGTGGAAAGGGAAGAAAAGGGGAGAAATTCACTTACTGCCAATGAGGATTCCATCCAGAATTTGCATGCATCCAGAAAAAGATAGATCAAATGGCACAAATACTTCAAAAAAACAACCTTGGATATCGCATCCTCAAGGGTGCCAAGAAGAAGAAGCCAGAAGATCTAAAACCCAAGAAAGGTAATTCTAGCCATGCTTTTATTTCCATTAACTTCTCTCTCGATGCTTGGATTGTCAGGTGCATCACACCACATGGAATCCATAAAGGAAGTATACTCTTCATTGGAAGCATGCAAAGGTCCTCCTATTATGATGGGGGGCGACTCTCCAATCGATGTCACTAGCAAAGGAAGAGTTGAACTCACAAATGTGAGCTTCGAGAATGTGCTACACGTTTCCAAAATCTCCATCAATCTTCTCTCTATGTATCAGATGACAAACTCTGACATCGGAAAGAAAGTAATATTCACACTTGATGCGGTGGATATCTATGACATGCAAACCAATTCCAAATTTTCTACTGGTGAGGTAAATCACCAATCCAGACTCTACACATTTTCTTCATTTATTGAACTTTTCATTACTGCTTACGCATGTTGATGAAAGAAGTAGGATATGGCATAAAAGGTTCAGGAATTTAAATTTCATATATATGCAACAACTTAGCAAGCAAGGAATGGTTGAAGGTCAACTTGACATTCACTTCTCCAAAGACATTTGCAAGGGATGTGTTCTTGGAAAACACCCTTAAGAGAAATTCAACAAAGGAAAGACTCATAAGGCCTCCTCTCCTTTGGATCTGATCCAAAATGATCTCATGGGCCTTTTTTCGAATCCATCAATCAATAAATCAAGGTACGTGCTCATTTTTGTTGATGATTTCTCATGCTATACTTGGACATTCTTTCTCAGGCAAAAATTTGAGGTCTTTCCACACCTCAAAGATTTCAAAGCCCTTGTTGAGACACAGTCGAGAAATAAGATCAAAGTCCTTCGAACATATAATGGGGGGGAGTATGTCAACCATGGGATACATAATATTTGTCTTGAGGTCAAGATTCAATTGAAGCACACGATTCCTTATACTCTGTAGCAAAACGGATTTGTTGACAAGAAAAATAGATGCCTAAAAGAGATGGCATCTTGCATGCTGCATGCAAAGACACTTCCACAGAGATTATTAGTTGAAGGAATTAATTTTAAAACCTACATCCAAAATAGATCTCCCTATATATCTATCAAGGATAAGAACCCTTCGAGGATTGGAGCGGCCTCAAACCGAAAGTGACCCACTTCCGTATATTTGGTTCTCGTGCATGGGTCAGGATTCCCTATGAGAAGAGGAAGGAATTTGATCCAAAAAGTACAAAGTGTATTTTTGTTCGATACCCTGATGGTGTGAAGGCATATAGACTCATTGATCCCTCCACGGATCGGCTCATCATTGAGTGTAGTGTCCAATTCGAGGAAAGTATCTCACATATAAGTCTGCTGCCGCATGCAGACACTTTTTTTCTTCCACCTGTCAAATATTATGAGCATGCACATGGCGACTCTTCTTCAGATGAGAGTTTGGATTCAGAGGATTCAGATGATTCAGATACTGATTCAGTACAGTCAGATGCAGATTCAATGCACACAGATACATATGCAGAGACAAAGCTGAGGCCCAAGTCGGCCAAGACTACACTTAAGAATGTAGGAGATCTTTTTAGGGATCCAACTGATACCAGGAGGACTCAATCTGATTTCTAGGAGTCTCCTCTTGCACTCACTACCATTGAACCAATGCCACCCATGCATATTTTCTTGGTTCAGTCTCCAGATCCACAGTCTTATGGCAAGGCTGTTGGGAATCCCTTTTGGGAATCTGCCATGCAAGAGGAGTACAACTCCCTCCTCAAGAACCAGATTTGGGACTTGGTTCCCCTTCCTTCAAGAAGGAAACTTGTCAGGTGTAGATGGGTCTACAGGACCAAGAGTGCAACAGATGGACAGGTTAGCAGATATAAATCTAGGCTAGTTGCCAAAGGCTTTCAGCAAGTATACGACATTGACTATGATGAGACCTTCTCTCCAATAGTGAAGATGGATTCTATACATTTTTCACTTTCCATTGCGACAACCAAGGGATGGGAAGTCCATCAAATAGATGTGAAGAATTCATTTCTTCATGGAGATCTCTCTCAGGAGATCTATATGGAGTAGCCCCAGGGCTTCATGCAGGATTCATCTTTGGTCTGTCGACTAAAGAAGTAAATTTATGGCCTCAAGAAATCCTCGAGGGAATGGTATGCCAAGATGGACTCCTACCTGATGTCACAAAACTTTGTACGTTGTAATTCATATCCAAACATTTACATGCTCAGGATGGTCGATTCACTTCTGCTCCTAGTTCTGTATGTTGATGATTTGTTGATCACCGATTGATCGACTTCAACGATTGTTGCAGTCAAGAGGATTTTGCATGCCAGGTTCTTGATGATGGACATGGGTCTGCTACATTTATTCCTTGGTATCGAGATCGGTTAGGATGCATCATGAATCAAATTGTCCTAGGCCAAGTATGCACGAGATCTCCTCGAGAGATTCCACATGACATACTACAATTCTGCCCTGACTCCTTTCCTATAAGAAGTCAGAATTGAGGATGGCGGGGACACTCCACTTGTGGAAAACACATTGTAAAGACAACTAGTGGGGAGCTTGTTATATCTCACACACTCTAGACCATAGCTCCCCTATGCAGTTGGAGTAGTATCATGGTTCATGCAAGAGCCACATGAGCTACATTGGAAGGATGCAAAGTGTATCCTTCGATACGTATAGAGCACCATCACCTTTTGGATTCGCTATGCAACAACTCTGCATTGGACCTCATCGGGTTCATTGATTCTGACTCGGATGGCGACAACATTGATCGCAAGTCCACATCTGGTTACTCACTCGGTCTTGGTTTTAGGACCATCTGTTGGTTGAGAAAGAAGCAGGTTGCTATTGCTCTATATTCAGTCAAGGAAGAGTACAGAGGGATAGTTAACATAAACATTCGGGCTATGTGGCTACAACATTTTCTTACTGAGTTGGGCATTCATTTTCACTGGTCGATCTTCATCTGGTGTGACAACCAGAGCACTCTGAAGTTCTGCAGAGATCCAGTTCAGAGGCAGCGGATGAAGCACATTAAGATCCACATGCACTACATCCAGGACTTAGTACACAAAGGGATCATCGACTTGCATTTTTTTCCTTCAACAGAATAGACTGCAAACATCTTCACCAAGACCTTCACTGAGCATAAGTTTCATTCTTTGCGTAGTCGTCTTGGAGTGAAGGACACAATTTCCTAGCAACTGTTAGTTCTTTTTTTTTTTATACAATGTACCTTGAGGGGGGGGTTCTCATGAGTTTTTCCCTCCTTCCTTGTTTATTTCAGTGTGTCTTTTGTATTTGGGTACTTAACATGGCCTCATTGTCAGGACCCAGTTTTTATTTTCACCATAGTGATGTTCAGGGGGGGTGTTGGAGATACTTCAAACACACCTAGGATTTATTTTCCTAATGTTTCCCCTATGTTTATTAGTCATTATTTAGTCTCCTATAGTTTATGGAGAATATTCATTTTCCTACATTCTAGGAGAATATTCTCTTCAATTCACACTTCAGTTGGATTAGTTGAGTGGAGTCTTAATGCCACATTGGTTCCATCACCATGCAACATTGGGATCATCACTGTTAATGCACATTTTCCTTGGGATTATCACCAAACTAGCGCATTATCCTCATTTCACCATGTTTCTGTCAATTAACTAAAGACTAAGAGGCTAGTTAACTCATACTAGGTGGAAATTAACTCAAGTAACTGTCGATGTGTGTCCATATCACTCTAGACCACCACTATGGCACATTGGCTTCTCTTCCAGTGCGCATTAGTCAAGTTATACAGAGTATATGATGTGTGCATTATCATTCATTCATTTAGTTAATACAATTCTTTGTTCTCTCTCTCATTTCCATATTTTCTCATTTCTTCTACAAACTGTGCATGTCCTTTGCTATCTAGATCTTATCTGTGTAGGTTCATTCACATTTACAACATGCACTTCTTATTGATAGCAACATACAAACCTCTGCTGCAAGCATGTGTGTTGATTCCTTACAAACCTTGACATCTGGAGCTTCAAAACTTGAACACTTACACTAAAACAAGACCTGCAAGTCCTTTAGAAAGGCTCTATAAACATAACACTCTTGTTGGAACATGAAATTATCTTCAAATTCAATAGACAATTTATGTAGTACCCTAGAGTGAAGATCAAAATTTCATACAAAATTTCCAACAATAACATCAATCATGATAAAATCACCCCTCAAAAGTATTCCAACTATTGTATTTTTTTGGGTACAGGGATATTGTGTGGAGACTAGTGAGTCCAAGTGTTAGTCACAGTTGACACAAGATTATCCTTAGTGAAATACTAAAGGAAATTCCACTTTGCTGGAAGTTCATGCTTCTCATGTCATGACCATATCTCGCAATTGCAAAATACAATACTCCTAACAAAAAACACATTACTAGGGTCTGATATATAAACAAAAAATTGATTCACTTGTGTCTATTATCAACATGTTTTTCCCATATTAACAAATGAATATTTCTGAAATGGATTATTTATGGTGGTGTCCCTCAAAACTAGAAGATGATCTTAGTCATGATTTATGTGCTGCATTATTGGATGCTTCACATGTACTCACTCATATCAATCAACCAAATATGCTCTGGCTATAGAGGGAGAGTCTGATGCTATGTCATATTCTTCAGGGACAAAACTTGAAATTTATTTTGAGGATACCAAGACCATATCTAGGATGAGAGAATTTGTATCTGTGTTAATGCCAGTGAAACCTAAATTTGTTGATATGTGAATCAAGATGCCTAGGGTGTCGATTTGCATGTATGCCTCTAAGATATGGACTTAAAATGCTTCTCTTTGATCTCTCCTCAAGATCAACTATTACAAAATCCTATTACTATGTGTACTCAACATTTTAAAATAGCATGTTGTATCCTTCATTTGGAAAACTACTACTGGAAAACACATCTCAAAGGCATATAAGGGCCCGCTGGAAGGCCATAAGAATGTGGTCTATCATAACATTCATAAACCAACATATTTATGACATAAACCTGATGTGATAAGAGGCTAATTTTGTATCTAGATGTTGGATAATCAATTCTGGCAAGCTACTACAGTATATCAATTTCAAACTTCTTCATAAGATAGAAATAGGTTTTGTTTTGCTACTTTGATTAAATCTACCAGGAAGCCAAGAATGCATTATGTTGTCATACAATTCTTCCTTTATCCCTTGTGATTCTAGCTTGCATTTTTATCTTGATTGAGAGAAAGATATGAGTGATCAACCCATTCAATGAGTATAACTCCTTTAAAAATAACACCATACAAGTGCACAATAAACTCCTTACATCCTTTCACCTCTGCTAGAAATGACCTTAGGAAAAGAGTGCTAAATGACTACTGGAATATTTCCCACATATTGTTGGAAAAATCCTTGAGAATGTTGGTGTAATTTTGAGGGATAACACCCTGCAATCATTTCATTCTATATGGCTATATGTCCTTGAGATATTATGTCAAACACGAGACATGCATTTTCATTTTTCATAAATATAAATGAGTGCATTATCAACAAAAGTGTTAAACCCTAATCCACTTCTAATGTTGTAACCATGGATCTCCTTACCTTAATGAAAAGTTGTTAAGAAGGCATACACTAGTATAATAGTAGATATCATGACAAAGTCCAATTCTAAAATCAAACTTCTAGCCCATTTGGAGAATATTCCTGAGGAAAACCCTCGAGTACTTCCCCTCGTTTTGAGGATGGTATCTAGGGTAAACCCTAGAATATTTAGGGAACAAGGTTGGTCAACAACAAGGCTTGAAGGAATTACAATAATATACTCATTAAGAGCTCAACATGTCACTTGCGGGAATTGAACCAGGGAGGGGAGGATAAAAATCATTTCTCCCAACCACCCGAGCTAAACCCAATCGACATCAATGCCAAAAAATATATTACATGGATACCAAAAGAACACAGAAAAAACATCCATAAGCAAATTTCATAGATAGATTTGGGTCTAAATCATCTTAATATCATGCATTCTAAACAAAAATATAGTTTAATCCCAAGCAATATAAGCAATGGAGGAACAATGTCTAAACTAGTATTCAGACTAATGCACTTAGTTCCATAGAAAATTTGAAAGAATTAAAGGTCACCTTGATAACAATATTTGAATCTAAGAATGACCAACTTTGGGCCTTTAATCAATGGATTCACATGAAGCAAGTTGGTAGTGTTATGAATTATATCCACAAAATGGAATCTTTGATGGCTCAACCCCCAATGGAATCTTTTAAAATTCAACCCCCAATATGTCACTGCCATGTTGGGTTAGTTTTCAAGAAAATATTGTCTCCAAAAACATATATATTTGTCTCAAATGAAAAGTAATGCACGATACACAATATAATTGGAAAAACAGTTGTTACCTGCACCCTAGACTTCAAGTTCTGCCTCCAATGGTGCTATCCTGAAAGATGTGGTAGTATTTATACTCATTTAGGGAATATACGAAAAACTTTTTAATTGGAAAAGTGATCTACATAAGCAATATAACATAAACACGATAAAACACAATTTCAATATAATGGTGACAGGGTGAAGATCAAGAACCTTTAACACGGATATAAATGGAGTGGGTAACAACCTTTTATATTGAAGTTATCTATCGGGTTTGCAGGAAGGATGAGGAATTTATGAACCAAGTAGCTTGAAAGAAATATGGAATTGGGATAGAGAAGGTTTAGAAAGTAAAATATCAATGTTAGAAATAGGGAAAAGAACAAAAATAATACTTTTCAATTTTTTTTGTTTACTAGATCAGCAAGCACACAACAGATCTAAATAAAGATGTCTGATTTGAGACAAATAAAAAATACAGTAGATATGAAAACAACAATTATAGATCTGAAACAACAATTGTTTATGAGCATGTAACAATTAGTTCTCTGAACAAGTAAAACATAAACTAGAACTAGTAGATCTAAATTTGAAACAAGTAAATCAAAACTAAAGCAAATGCAACTGAAACTTAACTATGAGATTTACCTCTTGAAGAATGAGAGAAGAGCTTGGCACACAAGTTAATTTAAACCTCTATAATATGCTTAGATCTAGTTTAGGCTCATGGATCAACCACTTAGGGTTTGATCTCTGTCAAGGAGAACATAGGACTGCTTTTCCAAAAGAGAAACCCCAGGGAATAGGTGACAAAAACCCCAAACAGTTTACTTAAACAACAAACCCTTATAACCAATAACACACAGGAATGAATCTGAGATGTGAGAGAGAAGTTTACATAGTCCACAAGTCCCTTTCTCAGTAGGGACAACAAGCCACAGGAACCTCTCACCTGGCAACTAGCGGAGGTAAGGCAGCTAAGGAGGGAGCCAGAAAAATGGTCCAACTCCTTCTAGATTAGATATGCACATAAGGAATGGGACAACAGCCTACAACAAAGGTCGATCTGCAAGTGAGGACAATCCTGGTAGCAAAGAATACTTCAACAACAAACCCTCAAAGAAAATAGCTCCAAGGTATAACCTTCCAGCACAAGAAAAACAGAACTGAAACTTGAAGCAAAGGAGGGCACAAATCTGAGGGAGGTTGTCCAGTTAGGGGAGGCCGCAAAACTGAGAGAGATTGAGGTAGCTGCAACCTTGAATATGAGTAGGAGTGAGTGTGTAAGAGAATAGTGAGGTAGGTTCTAATTTATAGTTTTAGGGTAGGGTTTAGGTTAATAAAATATTAATTAATATATTGACATATTATTTAATATAAATATTAAATTAATATGTCGAATTAAATATTAATTAAGATTTCTAATTTAACATTACAAAACCCCAAAACACAAAATTAAAACCCCACTCACACCAAAACTCATAAACCAAGGGTGAATATCAATCACGGGATTAGGAAAGACAAAGGAGGTCTCTTAGTGGCAAAACATGTCCATATAAATCTCAAGGTGACCAATAAACTTTATTATCACTGCATAAGGGGGTACATCACACAATGTGGTCATGCCCATCTTCATAGTCTCTCCTAGGTCTGGTGGACCATCCTGTGAGAGAAAAAGAGGATCACACATCAACACATCTTGGTATTACACCAAGATATACCTGGTCAAAGACCAGGTTTCCCCAAAACACATCTGGGGTCTTATCCACCAAGGTACAAAGACCAAGGATCAACCCATGCTTTAAGCATGGGTTCCCTAGAACACATTCAGGGGCCCTAAACACATCTAGGGACTTATATCAACCACAAGGAACACATCCAAGGATCAATCCAAGCTCAGGGCAAGGATTCCCTGGAACACATCTAGGGGCCCTAGAATACATCTAGGGTCTTTACTGCTTGGTCCTAGACCAAGAACCCCAGTCATCTACTCGGAGCCTTCACAAGGGTCTTTTTCCATGGCACTCACTGCTTGGTCTCATACCAAGAAACCCCAGGAGTGTGTTGGGGGGCCTAGTCCACAACTAGGGTCTTATGCCATCCTTCAGGAGAATGGCTCTTGCAACTGCATTAAATTCAACACTCCCTCTCAACAAGAGAGGCATTCTTAGCAATACCAAGTTTGTCTCGAAAGTACCCAAAATTTGTCAAGGACAGTGGCTTGGTCAAAATATCTGTAGTTTTTTCTACCGTCGGAACATATTGAATACTGAGAATGTTCTTCTGCACCATGTCCCAAACATAGTGATATTTCATCTCAATGTGCTTCGACCTGTCATGAAACATCGGATTCTCGGAGAGCTTTATACAAATCTAGTTGTCACAGTGGATGATTGTGGGTTCTAGATCTACACTGAACAAGTCTGAAAATAGCTTCCTGAGCCACATTGCTTCTCTTCTAGCAGCACTTGCAGCAATGTATTATGCTTCTGCAATGCTCTGGGCTATGGTGCCTTGTTTCCTGTTGGACCAGGAGATCATCGTTGAACTCAAACTGAAGCAATATCCGGAAGTTCTCTTCGAATCCATTGTACTGCCCATCCAATATGAATTTGTATATCCATGAAGCATTACACCTTCACTGGAAGTGTATCTAAGCCCATAGGCTATAATCCCCTGAACATATCTCAGAATATGTTTAACAACAACCATATGTATATTCTTCGGTTCACACATGAACTGGCTAAGGGAATTTACTGCTTAACAAATGTTCAGTCTGGTATGTATGAGGTACATCAATGACCCAATGATCTGCCGATATAGGTGGGGTATTATGGATCTGAACCTGTAACATGATATTGTAGTTTCTTTAGGTTAGAGATCATTGGTGTGGTCATGGACTTACATTCCATCATGCCAAATCTGCAGAGCACATCAACTGCATATTTTTTCTGTAAGAGAAAGATCTCACCTGGTTTCTGCCACACCTCTAAGCCCAGAAAATAATGCATAAGTCTCAAGTATTTCATTTCAAATTCTGTTGAAATCTCCCTCTTAGTCTGGGCTATCAAGTTTTCCTCTCCAGTGAGGAAAAAATCATCCACATATAAGACTAGGATAGCCGGATGATTTTGTACAATCTTTATATAAAGATTTGGATCTTCCATTCACTTGGTGAATCCAAAGACTCTGTAGAAAGTTGTCTATTCTCCCATACAAACCTCTCATAGCTTGATTTAATCCATACAAGGCTTTATTGAGTTTGCACACATGATATTCTTTATCATGGATCGGGAAACCCTTAGGTTGTTCGATACACACTTCCTACTCAACTTCACCGTTAAGAAAAGAAGTCTTAACATCCATTTGGTGAAGTTTCCAACCAAATACTGTGGCAAGATAGGTAATAATCCTGATGGAAGTATATCTGGCAACTGGAGAAAAAATATCGTCATAGTCAATTCCTTCCTTCCGAGAGAAACCACGAGACACAAATCTAGCCTTGTATTTTTCAATACTTCCATCTGTTATATGTTTTATCTTATAAATCCATTTGGAGGTTACCACTGATTTTCCACGAGGTCTTGGAACCACTTCCCATACATCATTTTTTAGAATTGAATCATATTCTTCTATCATAGAATCTTTCCACACTTTATGTTTGGAGGCTTCTTCAAATGTGGAAGGTTTTGAATCAATCGCACGATTCAATTTAGCTATAAGGTTAGAGTACTTATTTGGTTTATTTCTTTCTCTAAAAGTTCCCTTAGGTGCTGAATGTTTTTCTTCTTCCTTTAGAATTTCTCAGCACCAGGATGGTTCCCTTTTAATAGGAGGTTTCTCTAAAGGAAACTCAATAGTATCTCTTGAGGGATCCACTAGAAGTTTTGAGATCTCCTCTCTTTTCTCATCTAGAAGAGGTGAATTTGAAGATTCAAGAGATGGAGCTTCTTGCTCCCCTGGATCACATGGAAGTTCTCTGGCATGACGAAAAGTTGTTTATTCATGAAAAGTCACATCTCTGCTGACCTCGATGAAATTTTAACCCAAGATATAAATTTTGTAGGCCTTTGAGGTTTCACTGTATCCCACAAAAGTTCCTTTCTTTCCGGAGGGCTCTAGCTTAGTCCTCTTTTATTTTGAAATGTGAATAAAGACTGGACTGCCAAAGATTCTCAAGTGATCAATTGACAACTTTATATCGATGAAAACTTCTTCTAGAGTTTTTCCTTCAAGAGCTTTGTGTGGACATCTGTTTTGATTGTAGATTGCAGTACTGGCAGCTTCGGACCAAAGAGATAATGGTAAGTTATGATCATACATCATGGCTCTGACTTCTTCATAGATAGTTCTATTCTTTCTTTCTACAAACCCATTATGTTGGGGATTATATGGCACAATCAACTCCCTCTCAATCCCAGAAGCCCGACATAATTCATCATATTTGAAGGAGTCAAATTCTTTACCATTGTCTATTCTAAAAACCCGGATGTGTGTGCCTGTTTGATTTTCAACAAGATTCTTGAAGTCTTGAAATCTGCTGAAATATTCATCTTCAGTATTTGAAAAATAAATACAAGTTTTACGAGAGCAATCATCAATAAAAATGATATAGTAAATACAACCATTCATATATGGAGAAGTCATGGGCCCACAAAGATCAGAATGAATTAGATCTAGAATGCCATTAGATTTTCTATTATGTTGTGAGGATAGGGTTTCTTTGTATTCTTACCAAGTGCACAACCTCTACAAACACTATCATACTCAAAATAAAATACTGGCATACATGTTACTATTAGTACTGTCATTACACCAAAACCCACATGTGATTGGTAAACTCACCACCGCCAGATTTCAAGGATCCACAAGAGGCGATTAGTCCCTTGCCACGATACACTAGGGAGCGTTGACTACTTGCAATTCCGTGCAACAATATCCCCCTCAACGCGAGCCGAGTGTGTATCGAACTCGTGACTCTAGCTCTGATACCATTTGTTGGTAGTACGACTGTCGTTACACTGAAACCCGCAGGTGATTGGTAAACTCACCACCACTAGATTTCAAGGATCCACGAGAGGCGATTAGTCCCTTGTCACGATACACCGGGGAGCGTTGACTACTTGCAATTCCGTGCAACAGTTACCATATTTTGCAAACTTGGAAGTGCATTGTAGTTGAGATGTCCAAGTCTTATGTGCTAGAGCTCACAGGGATTTATCATCTCGTGAGCTAGTGCTTGAACAAATTGACTTGATATTTTATAAAGTCCACTCTCAAGAGTTCCAATAGTCATAGAAGTTCTCAGATCTCCATTTGAAGGCCACATGAGAGCCTTTCCTTTGGTGAAGGATATTGATTATCCTTTGATTTCTAACACTGCAACTAAGATTAGATTTTGTTTTAAACCAGGAACATAAAGAATTTCATCAATATGAAAGATATTACCTGATTGAAGTTGGAAAGAAGTAGATCCAAAACCTTTTATGTCATAAGTACCATCATCACCCAGTTCTACCTTTATATTGAATTTCTTGTCCTGATAGTTTGCAAGATTTTGTTTGAAACCTGTCATGTGTTTGGAGGCACCGCTATCCATTAACCAAATCTCCTCTGACTTAGTTATTGTGCCAGAAAGAGCTGAGATCAGATAATATTCTTGGTGTTGTTCTTTCTCTTTGGTGGCTTCCCTGATTTTTCTTCTTTGAGGTTCTTGTTGAGACTCAACCTCTTCAATAGAAACTGAGGCTTGGAACTTTCATTTCCTTCTCTGCTGAGAGGGAGGGTTCCTGCAATATTTTTCATAATATCCTAGCTTATTGCAGTTAAAACATCTTACTTTAGATAAATGAGGATTAAGATGAGATAACTTAACTTGAGGTTTCTTACCTTTGCCTTTAGTTTGAGGAAACTTCTTTCATTTCTTGGTCTTCGCTGAAAGGGCATGATCTCTTAGAATTGAATGTTCATTTTTAGTTTTGAGTCTTCCTTCTTCTTCTAAGCAGTCATGCCATAATATATTAAAGTTAGGTTGAGATTCTCTTCCATTGACTGAAGCGAGAAAAACTCCCCATGACTCAAGGAGTCCATCAAATGCAGTTTGCATAAGGTCATCATCATCTACAACAACTCCTATTGCTATAATTTGATATATGTTTTGAGCAATCTTCGAGAAGAAGACAACAATTGTTTCATCGTTTCCCATCCTCAAAGTACGTAGTTGTTTCTTCAATATTCTCTTCTGAGTTCGAGCCTTTTTTTCATATAGATTTGCTAAGGCATCAAAGCAATCTTTGGCAGTCCTTAGATGGCCAATGATGAGCATCATGTTGTCCTTAACAGAATAAAAATTGATTCTTTTAACTTTTGTTTGTTTATTCTTGTACGTTTCCCTGGCTGTCTTTGAGGTGGATTCTTCAATTACCCTAGTAATCATCTCTTCCATATCATTATCTTCAAGGATTTTGAGTATTCTACACTTCCAAGCATTGAAGTTGTAAGCCCCTACAAGTTTATCTTCAACTTTGACTAAAGAGGAGGCCATGTTGAGTTTTGGATTAGTTTAGTAAAAGATATGTTGTTGATCTGCAAAACAAACCCTAACAATATGGATCTACGCAAGCTCAAGTCTGCACTTCTTGAGTTCTTTTCACTCCCTAAGCTTTGATACCATGTTAGAAATAGAGAAAAGAACAAAAATAATACTTTTCAAATTTTTCTGTTTACTAGATCATCAAGCACACAACAGATCTAAATAAATATTTTCGATTAGAGGAAAATAAGAAATACAGTAGATCTGAAAACGACAATTATAAATCTAAAACAACAACTATTTCTAAGCATGTAACAATTAGTTCTCTAAACAAGTAAAAAAAAAACTAGAACTAGTAGATCTAAACTTGAAACAAGTAAATCAAAACTGAAGCAAATGCAACTGAAACTTAACTCTGAGATTTACCTCTTGAACAATGAGATAAGAGCTTGGCACACAAGTGAATGTAAACCTCTGTAATATGCTCAGATCTAGTTTAGGCTCATGGATCAACCACTTAAGGTTTGATCTCTGTCAAGGAGAACATAGGACTGTTTTGCCAAAAGAGAAACCCCAGGGAATAGGTGAAAAAAACCTCAAACAATTTACTTAAATAGAAAACCCTTATAACCAACAACACACAGGAATGAATATGAGATGTGAGAGAGAAGTTTACACAGTCCACAAGTCCCTTTCTCAGTAAGGGGACAAAAATCCACATGAACCTCTCACCTGGCAGCTAGCGTAGGTAAGGCAGCTAAGGAGGGAACCCAGAAAAATGGTCGCGGCTCCTTCTAGATCATATCTGCACATAAGGAATGGGACGATGCCTACACCAAGGCTGATCTGCAAGTGAGGACAATCCTGGCACTAGAGAAGACTTCAGCAAGTAACCCTCCAAGAAAATAGCTCCAATGGTTAACCTTTCAGCACAAGAAAAACAGATTTGAAACTTGAAGCAAAGGAGGCCGCAAATCTGAGGGACACTGTCCAGTTAGGGGAGGTCGCACAACCGAGAGAGATTGAGGTAGCTGCAACCTTGAAGAGTAGGAGTGGGTGTGTAAGAGACTAGTGAGGTAGGTTCTAATTTATAGTTTTAGGATAGGGTTTAGGTTAATAAAATATTAATTAATATATTGACATATTATTTAATATAAATATTAAATTAATATGTCAAATTAAATATTAATTAACATTTCTAATTTAGCATTGCAAAACTCAAAAACACAAAATTAAAACCCCACTCACACCCAAACTCATAACCCAAGGGTGAAGATCAATCACGGGGTTAGGAAAGACAAAGGGGATTTCTTAGTGGCAAAACATGTCCATATGAATCTTAAGGTGACCGATAAACTTTATCATCACTGCATAAGGGGGTACATTACACAATGTGGTAATGCCCATCTTCATAGTCTCTCCTAGGTCCCATGGACCATCTCGAGAGAGAGAAAGAGGATCACACATCAACACATATTGGTATTACACCAAAATCTACCTAGTCAAAGACCAAGTTGCCCCATAACACATCTAGGGTCTTATCCACCAAGGTACAAAGACCAAGGATCAACCCATGCTTTAAGCATAGGTTCCCTGAAACACATGCAGGAACCCTAGACACATCTAGGGACTTATATCAACCACCAAGGAACACATCCAAGGATCAATCCAAGCTCACGAGAAGGATTCCTTGGAACACATGTAGGGGCCCTAGAATACATCTAGGGTCTTTACTGCTTGGTCCTAGACCAAGAACCCCAGTCATCCACTGGGGGCCTCACAAGGGTCTTTTTCCATGGCACTCACTGCTTGGTCTCATACCAAGAAACCCCAGGAGTGTGTTGGGGGGCCTAGTACACAACTAGGGTCTTATACCATCCTCTAGGAGAATGGCTCTTGCAGTTGCATTAAATTCAACAACTAGGTACCCAAAATTTGATGTATTGACCAAATATACATCACCCCTATCACTTTCCATATCAGCTCTAAAGACTCCCTAGGATAAAATAATTTGGTAAATCAATATAATTCAAATGTAAAAATGATTCTTTTGAGATGCTTGGTTATGCATAAAGAGCATTCAACTTTGCAGGAAATGTGTGCCAAGCTCATTCACCCATTGTTTCCGATATAAATATAAATTAAGAGTACTTGTGAGAGCTCTAACCAAATATGTCATCATGGGGTTGATAACAATATCCAAGAGTTGTGTGATACCATAACAAAGTAGTGTATTTCTAAGATTGACCATCTGCCATCTCATTCCATTTCTAACATATTTTTCAAAGTCAACAAATGCAGGTTCCCTTACAATCTAAATTTTGCAGATGACAAGCTTTACGATACAACATTGAACTCTCAAACAATTCATCTTTGGATATAATGTCAAATTGGTCATGAAAAGATTTGGATTTATAGCCAGTATTTTGGGTATTCATTTTGTTTCAAATGTTGAATGATTATGGTAGTGGAGTTAACAATTCTAGCATAATTGTATGACCGTATTAACAAGTATCATTGGAGACGGTCATGTTCTTTTCTTATTTATGCATATTAAGATATTTTTTTATACTACCATATTCTATCATCTGAATTTGTACTTTGTCTTTCATTTAGATTGGAAAGGAACTGTTATTCCATTTGGAGACTTCTTTGTAACCAGGGAGTCTTGAGAGGCATGGTTTTGGACTACTATATTCATGTTTATTAAATGTTTGCTATGTATAGGATGGATAACAACTTACAATATGTCTGGACCAAAATATTTCCATTAAAAAAAAGAAAGATGAAAGCACCTGAGAATGTCCCACTTATTTCTACACCTTCTAGGAGGAAGGAACGGTTGTTGTCCTCATTAGTAATTAACATTCCTCCAGTTTCAGCACAAGTTATTCTATCAAGCCGAACAAAAGTTGTGGAAAGAGACGTTGTTGCATCAAGGGGTATTGTCAGTAAGATAAATAGTGGA
>JZKD02S0094626.1:13735-24861 GCA_000966675.3 Picea glauca | reverse complement strand
GACTAGAGTCTAGGGGGATGTTTCTTCTGCACACGCGCACACACTGTAACAAAAAGAAAAAAAAAAATTCACCAGTTGACTGAGTAGTCATCCTTAGCTAGGAGGGTTGTTACATTATGGTGTTCTTTCAGTGTTAACTGTTGTAGTAAAAGGAAAAGTTGTTACTGTTGAGGTTGAGGTGTTTGATGCACCTCTCGATTACAACCTTTTACCTGGTTGTATTTTGATTGATGTTATGCGAGCAGTTTTGTCTACTCTTTTCTGTGTGATATGTTTCCCTCACCAAGGTAAATTCATTACAGTAGATCAACTCACTTTTTTTAGTTCCGATTCACGCACTAGTAATGTCCCCTTCATAGAAAAAACACCTCTTGGTTATGAGAATGTCAGGGTGGGTATTTTAAAAGATTTATCATTAATGAGTACTTTATGTTGAAATATTGTAAATGAAAAGAGTATTCTATTTATTGTTTATGTATTATTCATTAGATCGATTCCATTTTGTGGATTGATCATATCAGGAATTGTAAATGACCATATCCCCTTTTGCGGATTGGTCAAACCCTAATTGTAATAATAAAAATGAGAAGTCATCCCCCAAACTTAATTAAGGTGGTTTTAACCACCCAGAAAGAGAAGTCATACCTGCCAGTGAAAAGACACTTTGTTTTAGCTCATGCCAAATTGTATAAATAAAGGAGGCTAGTGCCTCATTTGTTCATTCACTCAATTGATCATCAAAGCGCAAGTTTGGAGCTGCAGTTGGAGAACAAGGAAGAGAGAGAGAGGCACAATACTTGGGAGAGGAATTTCTGTAGTGTTTGGTTTATTCTCTTGGCATTCTCTTGGCTATCTATATTAAGGAAGATTTTGTTGGGTTTTCTCCCCCATGAGGGTTTCCCAGGATAAATGATGTGTCTATTGTGATTGTGTATTTAGCAGTGATCCTATCTATTGTATGGTTATCTAGTGAATTGAAAAGAAATATGATAATAGATTAAACTCTAACATGGTATCAGAGATAAGCTGAAGAGAGCATCTTTCAGAAGAAGAAGAAAAACATCATGTTTGTCGTACATGAAATTTAGGTCTTTTATTGAAGAAGAATTTCAGTCCGAGAGCCATCTAGAAAAGTGTTCCCTACCTCAAGGATCTATTTTTCACCTTCAGTGCACCTTTTCAATGGCTAGATCTCCTGGAAAGCAAAACCCTAGTTTTCAGCAGGATCGGAAGTAACAGAAAACTAGAAGTACCAGGGAACCAGAAGTACCAGAAAACTAGAAGCACTAGTCCAGAAATCCACTGGTCAAGTTTGAAGGGGAGAAAGTTGGATTTTTTTAAATCTAAACACACCAGGCTACTCGCCTCAGCCAATCGCACCTCCTAGTGATCCAGGGGATCAAATTTTGCTCAAAATTCAAACTTCTTGGAATCACTTCAAATCAAATGGGTGTGTAGGCCTCGTCATCACGAACCCAACGCAACTCATTTGGGTTCAAACGAACATCGGATGAGAGAGATATTGGGTTATGTTCGAATTGTCAAACAGGCAAAAAAAATGTGTGTTGGTTGTACAGTCTGTACAATCTGTATGGATGTTGACATGGTAGGTCCATATGACACGTGGTAGGTGCTGGTTGGTAGTTGTGTGGATGAATCGGCTTCTGACATGTGGCATGTTTTTGGCGAATGGAATGGTGACACATGGCCCAATCAATGGCTGCCATGTGTCACCTGGACAGTGGTTTAAAACTTATGTAGTCAGTAGGACTCGACCCCATGACCTTCGGGCAAGGGGAAGAGCTTTGGGAAGGGCCGCCCAATCGGCGTGCCCACCTATGGTTCTTAACATGTATATGATTTTTAATTTATTTGAATTGAAAATATTCTGAAAGGGGACGCGGTCATATATATGTGCCATGTAACCACCAACACGTGCCCTCCAACCCCACTACCATATGGTTTAAAACTTGACCCCTTTTTGTATATGCGCGTAGTCACATGGTGACTCATATGCCCATGGTCTTGTCGATTAGGGGCTAGGCATGCCCTAACCGTCCTACAGTTCGCACCATTTTGCAGTTGCACTCGGTACTAGGTTTTAACACAAATATGCATGTTGGGGCTAGGTTGAGGAGGCAAAGGTGCATTTTGGTGATCCAGAGACAACAAGTTTGAAGGGGAACTTCCAGAAAGCCCGTCTTCTTCATTTTTTGGCCAAACGAGGTGTAAAAAAATCCCAGCTAGGGGTTTCTGGACGTTCTGAAGCCATTGGAGCCATCTATTTGGCATTTTGAGCATTGTAAAGCACATATTTTAGCACTTTGAGCAAATAATACAAAATATCCATTAGAAGTTGTACCAAGAGATGTAGCCCAAGAGAGGGGTGAACTCCTTTATCATTTGTTGTGTTATGTGTTTTCTGTTCACTATTATTTGTTGTTGATTATATGCATCTTGAATGTGTAATTTATATAAAAGTTGTGTTTGCAAATTTGATCCATTTGCATAAGAACAATTGAATTAAAACTTGCAAATATTTTCAAGAATACAAGTCTTTATCATTTTTAGATCACATGGTAAGTACAAAATTCAATTTTGAGTAATTTCTTTTTTTGTTCATTTTCCTAGCTCCACGTAGAATATGTCTACAAGCACTAAGCTTGTTGACAAGCTAAAAGGTGTGGAAAACTTATGTTCTTGGAAGTATAGTATTGGAATCATTCTTGAAGAGAATGACCTACCAAGATTCATTAAAGAAGATGTATCAGAACCCACACATGATGCAGCTAAAGAAAAACACCAAAAGGACACAATTAGGGCGAAAAGAATCATTGAAGATTCTATCAAAGATCACTTGATACCTCAAGTTTCATCAAAGAAGACTCCGAAAGAAATGTTTTATGCCCTAGACAGATTATATAAAGGAAATAACATAAATAGGAAGATGAATCTAAGAACTCCACTCAATAATACAAGGATGCAGAAAGGAGAATCAATCCAAGAATATTTCTCCAAAATATTAGAATTCAAAGAAAAGCTAGAATAAATTGGACATACTATAAATGAAGACAAACTCATAATGACAACCCTTAATGGTCTCACAAGACCTTGGGATGCATTCATCCAAACTATTTGTGCCAAAAATGAGAAACTACAATTTGACAATCTTTGGGAAGAATGTATTCAAGAAGAATCAAGGGTAGCTAACCGAGAAGCTTTACTATCAAGAGATGAAGATCAAGCCCTAGCTACTCACACTAAAGGAGGAATAAATAAGTCTTACTTCCAGAAAGAAACTCATAGGGAGTCTCAACCCCAAAACAAATTCATACATAAAGAATTTCAACCAAGGATATTCCAGAAGTTTCAGAAAGGACAAAGAAAAGTAAAAGATTTCTCATCCTACCAATGTTACCATTGTGAGAAGATGGAACATATTGTGAAACATTGTTCATCTAGATGAGAAGAATACAAGAAGAAAACAAGTGGTATCATGCCCATGCAATTGAAGATAAAGAACCACCCACAAAGATGATAAAAGAATGAATTAAACACTATGTCTTAATCTCGACCCTCTTAGGATCAGTATCACCTGGTGAGGACATGTGGCTCATTGATAGTGGTGCTTCCAATTATATGACAATTCAAAGATACATTCTCTCTTGCCTTTCAGAAAATATTTTTTCTCAGAAAGTTACACTTGGAGATGATTATCAATACCCCATCAAGGGAGTAGGAGAATCAAATTACAAGATTAATTCAGGGACTCCAATGAAGATGAAGGACGTACTCAATGTACTAGGTTTGGCAAAGAAATTACTCTCCATATTAGCTTTAGAAAATAAATTCTTTATAGTTTCCTTTATAGATGGATAAGTTCTTATGTGGGCCAAAGCAAAAACCATGGAAAAAGAAATTGTTATTGGAAAAGAAGAAGGTGGCTTGTATAAGCTAAAGGCTCACTCAAAAGCAGTAATGACCCACTGCATTGAGAATCCATGTGAACTTTGGCATAGAGTATTATCCCACATCAACTATAAGGCATTACCATATGTAATAAAGGCAATCACAGGTCTACCAGAGCTCAAGGTTGACCATGAAGGTGTGTGCAATGGATGTGCACAAGCGAAGAACATCAAGAACCCTTTTGCCAAAGAGAGTCAGTAAAGTAGAAGGAGTCTTAGAAATCATTCACTCAGATGTGTGTGGCCCAATTCCATCATCCTCCATTAGTGGGTATGTATACTATGTATCTTGTATTTATGACTATTCTCGTAAAACCTGTGTTTACTTTTTGAAATCAAAAGATGAAGTGTTCAGTAAATTCAAGGAATTCAAAGCCTTGATAGAGAATCTTTCTAAAAGAAAGATAAAGACAATCATGTTAGATAATGGAGGAGAATAAACCTCAAAAGAGTTTGTAAACTTTTTCAAAGATGTCGAGATCAAGAGGGAGCTCACCACTCCCTACAATCCTCATCAAAATGGTGTAGCAGAAAGAAAGAATAGAAATATAATGGAGGCAGTGAAGACCATGATCCATGATCAAGATCTTCCAATGTGCTTATGGGAAGAAGCGACAAAAACAACATTATATGTGCAGAACAGGTTGTCCCATAGTGCACTTGGGTTCAAGACCCCAGAAGAGATGTTCTCTGGAAAGAAGCCAAAAGTAAGCCATCTCAAAATATTTGGTTGCCCAGTATTTGTAATTTTTTCCAAAAGAGAAGAGAACCAAGATGAACCCTTTAGGAAAGAAGGGAATATTTGTTGGATATTGTGAGGTCTCCAAGGACTTCAGAGTTTATATACTAGGTTACCATCATATTGAGATCAACGTGGATGTAACCTTTGATGAATATGCAGCACTCAATAAATAAAGAAGATGTCATCTTGAAGAAGTATATGAAGAGGAACCTGTAGCTCCCAAAGTTGCAGAACTAGTGAGGGAATTCATAGCTTACCCTGATGAGGAGATTATAGAAGATCATGACATATTAGAATCTCAATAACCTCCCTAGTTGACGATCTCCCACAAGAGAAATCCATCCTGGGCAAGGGAACTTATTCAAGATGGAGAGAAGTACGGTGTCCACGAAGGAACCATGAGACGAGTGAAGAAACAAAATCCATTCTCCAATTATATGGATTTGATGTGTGATCTCTTAGAGAAGGAGCCTACCTTCTTTGAATAATCCATTTAGAAGAAAGAATGGGCATATTCCATGACAGAAGAATACCAATGCATTATAAATAATGATGTATGGGAAATAGTTCCCAGACAGAAGAGCAAGGATGTGGTATCTTCCATATGGATTTTCAAAATAAAAACATGTTGTTGATGGAAGTATTGAGAAATATAAAGCAAGGTTCATTGCTCGTGGCTTCTCTCAAAAGGAAGGCATTGACTATGAAGAGACATTTTCTCCTATATCCAGATACACTTCGATCAAAACCATCATATCCATTGCAGCTAAGATGAAGTGGAAATTACACCAGATGGACGTGAAAACTGCCTTCTTGAATGGTGTCATTGAAGAAGAAGTGTATATAGAACAACCTCAAGGATTTGAAGTTGAATATAGGAAGACTCATGTGTGAAAGTTGAAGAAGGCTATGTATGGATTGAAGTAAGATCCTAAAGCTTGGTATGGAAGGATTGATATTTTTTTGACGATCTTGGGATTTACCAGGAGTAAATCTTATTCTAACCTTTACTTCAAGGTTATGAATGATGAGTCGGTTATATTGTTGCTATATGTGGATGACTTATTATTAACTGGAGAAGAAAATATCATCATTGAATGTAAGAAGAAGCTCGTTGTATAATTTTAGATGAAATACCTTGACCTAATGCACTATTTCTTAGGTCTTGACGTATGGTAGAGCCCAAAGAGGATCTTCCTTAACCAAGGGAAGTATGCAATTGAAATACTGAAGAGATTTGATATGTTGGAGTGCAAGTCCATGAATACACCCATGGAAGCAAAGTTGAAGCTCTTGGTTTACTCTTCGTCATAATTGATTGATACTATGCTATATAGATAGATCATTGGATTGTTGATGTATCTCACGAACAACAAGCCAGATATTTGTTTTGCTGTGAACACCTTGAGTGAGTTTCTAGTAGAACCCAGACATGTTCACCTATTGTTGCAAAACATGTGATGAGGTACATTAAGGGTACATTATATTGTGGTCTCAGTAATGATGGAGATCAAGACTTCAGACTGAGTGGATATATTGATTTAGATTGGGATGGAAGTGTCTCTGACAGAAAGAGCACTTCAGGATGTTGTTTCAGTTTGGGATCAACCATGATCTCATGGAAAAGTAGGAAGAAATCAAGCATTTCTCTTAGCATGGAAAAATCATAATACATTGTTGCATATTCTTCCAGTTGTGAATCCATATGGCTTCGGAAGTTGTTGACAGGTCTATTTGATCTAGATATGGAAGAAACCTTAATCCTATGTGATAACCAGAGCTACATAAATATGACCGAGAACCCTATGTTTCATGACAAGTCGAAACACATAGAGATCTGATATCATTACATATGTGATATGATACAGAGAGAAGCCATAAAGATCCAATATGTTAGCACAGATGAACAAGTTGTTGATGTGTTGACCAAGCCTCTATCTCGTGTAAAGTTTGATCACTTTTGAGATAAGCTTGGTGTAGTCTGAAAGGACCTTCCTCAAAAGGGGGAGTAGTGTTGTGATGTTAGCCCCATGATGATGTGCNGAGAGGGGTGAACTCCTTTATCATTTGTTGTGTTATGTGTTTTCTGTTCACTATTATTTGTTGTTGATTATATGCATCTTGAATGTGTAATTTATATAAAAGTTGTGTTTGCAAATTTGATCCATTTGCATAAGAACAATTGAATTAAAACTTGCAAATATTTTCAAGAATACAAGTCTTTATCATTTTTAGATCACATGGTAAGTACAAAATTCAATTTTGAGTAATTTCTTTTTTTGGTCATTTTCCTAGCTCCACGTAGAATATGTCTACAAGCACTAAGCTTGTTGACAAGCTAAAAGGTGTGGAAAACTTATGTTCTTGGAAGTATAGGATTGGAATCATTCTTGAAGAGAATGACCTACCAAGATTCATTAAAGAAGATGTATCAGAACCCACACATGATGCAGCTAAAGAAAAACACCAAAAGGACACAATTAGGGCCAAAAGAATCATTGAAGATTCTATCAAAGATCACTTGATACCTCAAGTTTCATCAAAGAAGACTCTGAAAGAAATTTTTTATGCCCTAGATAGATTATATAAAGGAAATAACATAAATCGGAAGATGAATCTAAGAACTCAACTCAATAATACAAGGATGCAAAAAGGAGAATCAATCCAAGAATATTTCTCCAAAATATTAGAATTCAAAGAAAAGATAGAATAAATTGGACATACTATAAATGAAGACAAACTCATAATGACAACCCTTAATGGTCTCACAAGACCTTGGGATGCATTCATCCAAACTATTTGTGCCAAAAAGGAGAAACTACAATTTGACAATCTTTGGGAAGAATGTATTCAAGAAGAATCAAGGGTAGCTAATCGAGAAGATTTACTATCAAGAGATGAAGATCAAGCCCTAGCTACTCACACTAAAGGAGGAATAAATAAGTCTTACTTCAAGAAAGAAACTCATAGGGAGTCTCAACCCCAAAACAAATTCATACATAAAGAATTTCAACCAAGGATATTCCAGAAGTTTCAGAAAGGACAAAGAAAAGTAAAAGATTTATCATCCTACCAATGTTACCATTGTGACAAGATGGGACATATTGTGAAACATTGTTCAGCTAGATGAGAAGAATACAAGAAGAAAACAAGTGGTATCATGCCCATGCAGTTGAAGATGAAGAACCACCCACAAAGATGATAAAAGAATGAATTAAAGACTATGTCTTAATCTCGACCCTCTTAGGATTAGTATCACCTGGTGAGGACATGTGGCTCATTGATAGTGGTGCTTCCAATTATATGACAAGTCAAAGATACATTCTCTCTTGCCTTTCAGAAAATATTTTTTCTCAGAAAGTTACACTTGGAGATCATTATCAATACCCCATCAAGGGAGTAGGAGAATCAAATTACAAGATTAATTCAGGGACTCCAATGAAGATGAAGGACATACTCAATGTACTAGGTTTGGAAAAGAAATTACTCTCGATATTAGCTTTAGAAAATAAAGTCTTTATAGTTTCCTTTATAGATGGATAAGTTCTTATGTGGGCCAAAGGAAAAAACATGGAAAAAGAAATTGTTATTGGAAAAGAAGAAGGTGGCTTGTATAAGCTAAAGGCTCACTCAGAAGCAGTAATGACCCACTCCATTGAGAATCCATGTGAACTTTGGCATAGAGTATTATCCCACATCAACTATAAGGCATTACCATATGTAAGAAAGGCAATCACAGGTCTACCGGAGCTCAAGGTTGACCATGAAGGTGTGTGCAATGGATGTGCACAAGCAAAGAACATCAAGAACCCTTTTGCCAAAGAGAGTCAGTAAAGTAGAAGGAGTCTTAGAAATCATTCACTCAGATGTGTGTGGCCCAATTCCATAATCCTCCATTAGTGGGTATGTATACTATATATCTTTTATTTATGACTATTCTCGTAAAACCTGTGTTTACTTTTTGAAATCAAAAGATGAAGTGTTCAGTAAATTCAAGGAATTCAAAGCCTTGATAGAGAATCTTTCTAAAAGAAAGATCAAGACAATCATGTTAGATAATGGAGGAGAATAAACCTCAAAAGAGTTTGTAAACTTTTTCAAATATGTCGAGATCAAGAGGGAGCTCACCACTCCCTACAATCCTCATCAAAATGGTGTAGCAGAAAGAAAGAATAGAAATATAATGGAGGCAGTGAAGGCCATGATCCATGATCAAGATCTTCCAATGTGCTTATGGGAAGAAGCGGAAAAAACAACATTATATGTGCAGAACAGGTTGTCCCATAGTGCACTTGGGTTCAAGACCCCAGAAGAGATGTTCTCTGGAAAGAAGCCAGAAGTAATCCATCTGAAAATATTTGGTTTCCCAGTATTTGTAATTTTTTCCAAAAGAGAAGAGAACCAAGATGAACCCTTTAGGAAAGAAGGGAATATTTGTTGGATATTGTGAGGTCTCCAAGGACTTCAGAGTTTATATACTAGGTTACCATCATATTGAGATCAACGTGGATGTAACCTTTGATGAATATGCAGCACTCAATAAATAAAGAAGATGTCATCTTGAAGAAGTATATGAAGAGGAACCTGTAGCTCCCAAAGTTGCAGAACTAGTGAGGGAATTCATAGCTTACCCTGATGAGGAGATTATAGAAGATCATGACATATTAGAATCTCAATAACCTCCCTAGTTGACGATCTCCCACAAGAGAAATCCATCCTGGGCAAGGGAACTTATTCAAGATGGAGAGAAGTACGGTGTCCACGAAGGAACCATGAGACGAGTGAAGAAACAAAATCCATTCTCCAATTATATGGATTTGATGTGTGATCTCTTAGAGAAGGAGCCTACCTTCTTTGAATAATCCATTTAGAAGAAAGAATGGGCATATTCCATGACAGAAGAATACCAATGCATTATAAATAATGATGTATGGGAAATAGTTCCCAGACAGAAGAGCAAGGATGTGGTATCTTCCATATGGATTTTCAAAATAAAAACATGTTGTTGATGGAAGTATTGAGAAATATAAAGCAAGGTTCATTGCTCGTGGCTTCTCTCAAAAGGAAGGCATTGACTATGAAGAGACATTTTCTCCTATATCCAGATACACTTCGATCAAAACCATCATATCCATTGCAGCTAAGATGAAGTGGAAATTACACCAGATGGACGTGAAAACTGCCTTCTTGAATGGTGTCATTGAAGAAGAAGTGTATATAGAACAACCTCAAGGATTTGAAGTTGAATATAGGAAGACTCATGTGTGAAAGTTGAAGAAGGCTATGTATGGATTGAAGTAAGATCCTAAAGCTTGGTATGGAAGGATTGATATTTTTTTGACGATCTTGGGATTTACCAGGAGTAAATCTTATTCTAACCTTTACTTCAAGGTTATGAATGATGAGTCGGTTATATTGTTGCTATATGTGGATGACTTATTATTAACTGGAGAAGAAAATATCATCATTGAATGTAAGAAGAAGCTCGTTGTATAATTTTAGATGAAATACCTTGACCTAATGCACTATTTCTTAGGTCTTGACGTATGGTAGAGCCCAAAGAGGATCTTCCTTAACCAAGGGAAGTATGCAATTGAAATACTGAAGAGATTTGATATGTTGGAGTGCAAGTCCATGAATACACCCATGGAAGCAAAGTTGAAGCTCTTGGTTTACTCTTCGTCATAATTGATTGATACTATGCTATATAGATAGATCATTGGATTGTTGATGTATCTCACGAACAACAAGCCAGATATTTGTTTTGCTGTGAACACCTTGAGTGAGTTTCTAGTAGAACCCAGACATGTTCACCTATTGTTGCAAAACATGTGATGAGGTACATTAAGGGTACATTATATTGTGGTCTCAGTAATGATGGAGATCAAGACTTCAGACTGAGTGGATATATTGATTTAGATTGGGATGGAAGTGTCTCTGACAGAAAGAGCACTTCAGGATGTTGTTTCAGTTTGGGATCAACCATGATCTCATGGAAAAGTAGGAAGAAATCAAGCATTTCTCTTAGCATGGAAAAATCATAATACATTGTTGCATATTCTTCCAGTTGTGAATCCATATGGCTTCGGAAGTTGTTGACAGGTCTATTTGATCTAGATATGGAAGAAACCTTAATCCTATGTGATAACCAGAGCTACATAAATATGACCGAGAACCCTATGTTTCATGACAAGTCGAAACACATAGAGATCTGATATCATTACATATGTGATATGATACAGAGAGAAGCCATAAAGATCCAATATGTTAGCACAGATGAACAAGTTGTTGATGTGTTGACCAAGCCTCTATCTCGTGTAAAGTTTGATCACTTTTGAGATAAGCTTGGTGTAGTCTGAAAGGACCTTCCTCAAAAGGGGGAGTAGTGTTGTGATGTTAGCCCCATGATGATGTGC
>JZKD02S0094593.1:4625-24862 GCA_000966675.3 Picea glauca | reverse complement strand
AAGAGCTTAAGTTGCCCCTCTTCTCCACAAGCCTCCATCGTCACTGCTCTATTGTTAAATCGTTCTGAATTGTGTTTTTTTGATGTATTGTGCTTCTCTGAGATATGTGCTATCTCCACTATACTTATATAACTATAATCGACTACAACAAAACTCGTTCCGTAAGTCACAAAGACCGGATCGCTGGATTATGGTGGAGTTGGGTTCTCCTCCCCTTTGCGGATTGGCTGGAATGATGGGTAGCTTCACGCACAAGTTAACAGCAGCAGCCATGAAACTACATACTTTCCTTTCATCATGAAACATTGAAGAAAGTTCTTGAGAATGGAGTTAACGCAGCAGCCATCCTTGACTTTCAACGCAGCAGCCATCCTTGACTTCACCCGTATGACTTTAAACACGGGAAAGTTGTTTGGCGTGAATTAAGAAGGTGATAATTTCAGAGTGTGAGTTGTTTGGCGTGAATTAAGAAGGTGATAATTTCAGAGTGTGCTAATTTGGGAGCAATTTTTTATTCGGCAGGTTTTTTTTGACCATCTCATTTTAAATTTTTGGTTAATTCAAAAGTCTAATTGATTTTCTAAGTATCCTTGGTTTAAAATGGGATAAAATCGTTCTGAAATGCATACAAAATTCTGAAAAACAGATTGGACTAGATCTATTTTTTTTACTGAAAAACAGATCGGTCTGTTTTGCTCCAGAGTTAACTTACTCCTATAACTTTAATCTTTTTCATAAAATTAAAATTTATTTAAATTGAAATCTATTTTTTTTTACTAAAAAACAAATCGATCTGTTTGCTCCAGAGTTAACTTACTCCTATAACTTTAATCTTTTTCATAAAATTAAAATTTTAATGTAATAATTTTAATATAAGTTTTATCACGAATTAATAAATACGACTGCACAAGATTTAGACGAGACGATAGCTATGAATTAATTAATAACTTAATAAAGACGACCTGCCTCGATAATCACCCACATCCACTTATATTCCTGTCTTTATCGCTGTTATTTGTCTTTTTCAATGTGCATATTAATTTTTAAATCATTTCATTCTCGTAATCAGTGATGTCATTATGATTTAAAAATCTTCCTCTTACCAACTTATTTGTCCAGCTTTTTAAAAAGATGGATTATATTAATATATACATGGGTATATTTTAATTATTTTTTAAAACATTGCATCCCATTAAACTTGTAAAAATACACTGTATTTACTTTTTCATTATTTTTCTTGTGTAAGGATTTTTTTTTTCCTTAAATCGCTATGGACAAAAGAGAGGGAAGGTCTTGTGTTACAAGGACACGATAGTGGAAGATAGTTTTATTATTATTTGAAATTGGCTAAGTTGTGAGAAGGAATAATTTTAAGGATGAAAATTTATATTAAAATGTAGAAATATGGGCTAATTAAGCAGGTTTACACCTATTGATAATGGGCACAATTAATCACCTTTTAATCTAAAATTCTAATCTGATGGCTAACAATTGAAGATGCTGGCATATTCTTAGTTGTCCTCCAAAATCAATGAATGTGATCTACTCTTCATAACTTCCTTGTATTTTTGAATGCATCCGTTAACCTGTTTACTTTTTAACATTTACCTAATCATATTAAGAAATTACTGTAGCACTATATGATTGCCACGTTTAAATGATTAACCTTTGGGATTACCACGTTTGTTTTTCGTCAACTGTCCAAGCGTTTCATTTTATGGTTGCCCACGCATTTCATTTTCTGGCTTTCCTCACATGTCTGCGCGTTTCATTTTCTGGCTGTCCACTGTCCGCGCATTTCATTTTATATGGATGCATGCAGGCCGAATGGAAGATGGCGGCTACCACTGCATCTCCATTGTTTTCGTTTAACTCAATGCAAGGATTCTTATTGTTTGAATCTCTGCGATCACTCATGTTCTTATTGTTCTCATTTAACTCAATGCAAGGATTCTTATTGTTTGAATATCTACGATCACTCACGTGATTGTCCTCTCGGCGCTACCTACCATGCAGTATGGTGTGGTCTTATGAGTGTGTTTGGGGCACTTCATGTTTTGCTCAATTTTAATCTTTGTCAATGTTTTGTGGTTGGTTATGTTTTTATGAAAGTATGAATTTATAGACAAACCTTAAACCCAGTATGTTTGTTTCTTACCCTTACTTGCAAATGTACGAGACGGGAGAATACTACCCAATTCAAAAATTCAGGTCCCCACTACTTTTGGTTCCTTAAAATTTCTCTTATTTTTTTAATGCCAGTGTTTAAATCGATTTTCCTAATCAGTCCATTGATTGTTACTTCGAATTTGAATTAGAATTTGGGTTACGGTAAATGTGTTTAGAATAATTCATGAAATGAGATTGTGTATATGTAGATAGCAAATTGTTATCTTCATTTTTTTAATTGTAAATTTTTACAGTTAGTTTTATACAAAAGTTTCATCAATTAAGAAAGGGCCAAATAGATCAATAGCGCAGAGGATAGGAGAACAGTGATTGGATCTGCTGCGTCAATATAAATGAGAGGAGTGGGTGGATCCGCTGGTGGGTGGATCCGCTGCATCAATATACAGGTACTTCCACTTCGTTTTCTTTAATGGTAGAATATTTCTCTATTTTGGGGGTTACACTTAAATCCCACTAAGAACTGAGTAGTCTGTACCATCCACTTGGTGTGTATCACTTATGTTCTTTTCTATATCTGTCTATTTGGTTTTTTTTTATCACGGAACAACTATTCATGTATTGATGTTTTAGGTTATTTCAGTCCATAATTTACTTAATAATCTTCAGCCTTTTGTTATAAGTCATTAACTTAACCTCCTCTTCCACTTCTCTGTTCCTACAACACTTTCAGGTAACAAACCTTAAGGCACTTTTGCGAAAAAAATTATCTGATTTCATTTCCATCCATAGTTTAAAAATTGATTTGTAATTTTCTGATTATTCTCAGTTTGAAACAAAATTATATTTACCCAGAAACGCTTAGCGATTTTCTTTTACAGGTAGGGCTTTTAGATGATCTTAAGTTTTTTTTTAATTAAGTTGGGGATTTTTACTAGGCTGACACGTTTTTACTATATCAATTACGTTTTTTTAATGATTAAACTATAGATTTTTACTCGGCGAGGAATTTTACTACGCTGAGGGTTTTTACTAGGCCGAGAATTTTACCAGCTTATACCTTTCGGTGTTATCCAGTTGAGAGTTAGAGACTGTGCTAGTATTACTAGTTATTAATATGCAAAATTTAAAATGTTTGGTGATATTTTTTTATGGGATTTTTTTTTTTTAAATGGAAAATGGTTAATAGTTTTTTTTTGAAAAAACATGGAAAATTAGCCCATTTGGAAAATTTAGCCCCTAAACTCACCTATGGTTCTAAGAACAAATGACTTGGGTTCAATAACTAAGAAGTTCATAGCTTGGTTCATTTGCCTTAGTTTATAGTCCAATTTAGAGGTGGCATCTATTTTGTCTCTATTTACATGAATATGAAATTTAATGAAAAAATATGTATTTTCGGACAACCATCACCAAAATGGGCTATCTAATTGTTGGTGAAATTGTAAATTTCATTGTTCAAATTGCATTTTTGAATGCATAAATAGATTCAGGGCCTGAAAACCCCTATTGCACCCCAAATATACAATCTCAACTAGTGAAATATGCAATCCTAACAATTCTTCTAAATTCTTGGTTGGATTTTGGGCAAGAAAAAATGTGGTCAGAAAAGGCTCAAAAAGTAGAATGTTTAGAGTATGGTTATGTTGTAACGTACCCAACATTAAGATGAGTCTCGTTACTACTAAAAAGGACCAAATAAAACTTTGATACCCATTCTATTTCCAAAAAAATGCAGAACATTAGATTCAAGTTCATACAAGTTTATATAATTGTCCATAACAATTAAAAACATGAATGCAATTAATTTAAACATGCATAGCAACAATTAAATGTATATAGAGCTTAGAGAGGGAGAGATCATGCGCGTTGAATACACTTGAAACCCCATCCCTAGTGTGTTCGAAATGGAGGTTGTTGTCAGGAGGGAGCTTCCACCCCCTCCACATGATGATGATTGGGCCTTCTGCAAGATGGTTTCTTCCTCTGTCAAATCCATGAAATCCCAATGCTCTCAATTCATGAAGAAACTTGAGGAAATACCCAAAGCTTCTCTCTCGCCCTTTTCTTCTAGGAGAAAGGCGATAGGTTTTGCTAATTGAGGCTTGATCAAACAATTTACAGGAATATGGCCATCCCCAAAGGCAATAGTTACATGGATCAAGAAAAGCTAGAAGCCCTCATCAAAGGCTCTCGTAGCCATTTTTTCTATGGTAGAGGATTTTTACATTTCTCTTTGAACTCAAAGAAGACAAGGATTTGATATTCATAAGCTAGCCATATTTTCTAGGAGCAAGACGATTGTACTTGAACAAATGGACACTTGATTTCAGCCTTGAGAACGATGTTCTCTTTGTTTTGTCAATGTGGGTTCGGCTACCACACCTTCCCCTTTATTGTTGGAATGATGATGCCCTTTGATGTATAGGAAATTTGACCGGTCGATATATTGACCAAGCTGAACCTAAAGAAAAAATTTCTCTTGTGCAAGGATCTATGTCGAGGTTGATATGGAGAAAATGATTCCTAGAGCAGTGGTTATTTCCTTAGATAACTGGCAACATGTGAAACAACTGGATTATGAACAATTGTCCTTCAAATGCAAGATCTTCCATGGGTATGTACACTTTGTGAGGAAATTGTAAGAAAGTAGACTCAACCCCAACTGGCTCTAGGAAAGAGGATCAATGGCAAGCAGCCTCTCATAAATTCAGTCATTGTGGGAATAGGGTTCCATCCTCTTCGACATACCCTTCAAAAGCTAGTACGAAATCACCTTCCAAAGCTATTGAAAACCCTATGAAATCTATGCCTTTTGCTTCACACAACAACTTTGAATAATTGTCTTAGCTAGTGGATTCTGAGGTGGAGGTCATTCCAGCCCCATCAACATCGAGGTAGTCAATAAGGAGCCACCTTCGGTCCAAGAGGTGCCTCGTTTCCATGTGAAGAAACGAGCAAGCCATAAGTAGAGATAGGAAAAGCATGTTGCCTTTGAAATACCGATGTTGGAAGGGAATGAATCGCAAGACCCTAGACCAAAAGATTTGGAATCCTTCAAAGATGTTGAAGTTGCCTTCTCACATACATGATATAACTTGAAAATGGAGAGCATAGGAGAAAAAGGGTAGGGTGACAAAGCCTCTGAAGAAAAATTACCACGTAGATCGGAAAGAAAGGAAACCTGAGTTGATAGGGAAGAACAAGAAAACAAATACATTCTCCCGGTGTCATAAAAAACATTGCCAAATATGATTGGAGGAGGCTCAAAACACATAAAGCATCATAGTGGAACTACAACAAGTAAATGGGGCACGCACTCCAAACCTTTGAAATAATGATCCTAGTCTCCTAGAATTCTAGGGGTCTATGCATCACCCCTAAGACTATGATTTTCAAGGACCTAGTTAAATATGAGAAGCCTTGCATACTCCTCATTTAGAAGACCAAGATGAAAGTCGAAGATGTAACAAAACTATGAAAAATTCTATGGCATTCCAGTGGAGCCATTGCTAAGGATGCTAGAGGTACCTCTGGTGGACTATGGACCCTTTGGGATGATAAGGAGGTAAGTATGGAACACCACTTCAAAACCCATCACTCAATTTTTACCAAATTTAAACATAGGAAAAACAACAATCTCTTTGCAATCTTCAATGTTATATGCCAAATAACCCTATGGAGAAAGACAACTGCTAGAACACTCTGTTAAGCTTGAAAAATTCATACTATTATGAAAATTACATCATCACAAGATACCTAAACATCATCAGTAACAATGCAGAGAAAATAGGGGGGATGTTTGGAAGAGACCGCTTTTGGCATAATCTGGAAGAGCTTATTATGGAGTGGAAATTATTGGATATTCCCCCATAGCAAGGGAATTTCACTTGGACTAACATGCATGCCTATCATGAACACATAGCAATAAGATTGGATCGCTTTTTAGTCCATAGCAGTTTCCTCCATCATAATGTAGCCATCAAATATTATATTCTTCCCCCGCCCATCTCTTATCAAAAATCCATTTCTCTCCACCTTCAAGATCTCCTAAAATATGTCCCTCTTCCCTTCTAATTTAACCCTATATGGATCCAACACCAAGAAGTGGTATTTATACTGAAAACCACATGAGAAACCTAGATTCTTGGCACACCTATGTTTATATGGGAGTAGAAACTCATTATGGTTAAGCAAGCACTGAAATGGTGGACTAAATATTCTCTAATTTCCCTAGCATAGTAGAAAAAACAAATCAAAGGAAAGTTGGATGAGTTGCAAAAGAAGTTAGAAGATTCTGAAATTACATTTCAGCTGCAAAAAGAAGAGTCGTAAATCCAATGCCAATATAAAAATTATGTTAAGAGAGAAGAAGTGATGGAGAATAGGTGGAACACAACATGAAATAGAAAATATAGTATTGTAGATAATCTAAGAAGAACAAAATATTTTGAAGATAAAGGTTGGTGTCTAAAGAAAACATTACATCACTTAAGAAAAACATATTGTGATCAAAACATCACTGTGCATGTTGCACATTTTGATCTGCATGATATATTGCACAATATCCATGATGATAATGACCCAAGGGGTCTTCTTTCTATAGCCTCAATATCTAACCAACTTCCATAGAATGAAGAAGATATTGTCCACATGTAATCATTGGTTGTTAGAGTTGACTCCGCCAAATCTACATTGTCGAGTCAGATCGACAAGGATGCTCGACCTAACCACCTATGTGTCCAACTTGTAGTCGATTTTCGGGTTGGTCAATCCACCGCCTTACTATTTTCGACTACTGGTTGAATTTTCGATCAATAGACATGTCAACTACTTGACTGTAACACCCCCCTTTCTAAACCTATGATTATGTGTAATTAATCATGATTTATGGTTGCCATGCAATGGCATAAAAACATTGTAAATGTCTTATTCTTTAATTGAAAAAGCCAACAACTGACTATGGGGGTGAAACCTTAAAGTATTGGCCATGATACCACTAGAGGAAAGAGTGAGGAGACTTAGGGAGGGGTTCATCATGCTAAATATGACCCAAACCTCCTTATTGAATAATTAATTTGGAAGTGTTCAAATTATTTCCCTTAGCCCTGATTTCAAGGAAAATCAGTTAATGAGGGAGGTTGTTGGTTGAAAACCCAACCACCCCAATGAATGAAAGTATGGAAGGTTGGCTGGGATAGTAGAAAACTGTCACCCAAAGGTACCACAAAGTACCATTTTTGCAGATCAGATTGACCGGAGTTATTTCTGAAAGAAGGAAGGGGACAGGTCGAGAACCTTCCCAAGCGGTTACATGTAGGGGATGCACAATTGGAAAAGACGATAATAAATGGATACGTGAAAAGGAAGGGCATGAGGGGAACAGATTATGAGAGCTCTGAGTTCTTGGGTCGGAAGGGAAGACCTGTAGAAAAGGAAAATCCTATGAGCAAGAGAAGCAGGTGAATATATTGAAGGTAGAGTTGTGTGGGCTCGCCTGAGAATCCAAGATCCCAACTTGAGTCAATAAATCTCCGAGCTTGATGTTGGGAGGGCATATGATAAACCTCGAAGAGGCCTAGGCTAGATGGGTGAGGAAGATTATACCCATAGTGGTGTGAAGTAGAGTGACCTTCAAATTTTACTGAGAAACTCATAGAGATTCCCTAGTGGTATCATGGCCTGGAACGAGGGTGGTCTATTGTCGAAGTGACTGAGCAAGCAGAGCCTATGGTTGGGTGGAAAGGAGAACACCCATAGTCAGCTAGATGGAAGCAACTCATAAACAAATAATAATCTCACATACCTCGTGTAATTGAATTTAAATGCATCGATGGAAGCCTGTAATGTTATAGATATGAATGCATAAAGTATGGATTGAATGACTATGTTTAGCACTAGCATTTGTGCTTGAGTGATTAGGAACAGTATAAATGGCTTCCTCCTGTGCATGCATCCATGGATAGTTGAATATGTGAAATATAATTTAATCCCTACATCTAGGGTAGGTCTGCATGTTGGGTAAATATGAAATTATGTAGGCGTGTACCACTAACAGAAATGGCATGGCTATGAATAGATCCTGTGAGTGAACTACTTGAAATATTTACATAGGAGGCCAAAGAAGGTCGTTAAATACTTCTTGTTGGAAGAAGGGAAGTTTGTGGGATTCAGGACCATTGTGGGACACCCAAGAGCCTAAGGAAATTAAGATATTCCTTCTGCAGTTCAGTGTAGTGCACGACTATATAATTTCCAGGACTCAATGGTAACCAAAATCGTTTAATGTCTGGTTGAGCCAACAAGACTCAACAACCATCAATATTTGAGTTGGATCAAATCTCAGTCGTCCAAAGGTGGGACTGGACTCGATCTAGACATGGGACCCTCATTAATAAAATGCTCTATAGTAAGCGTGGTAAATTGAAGCAGTTGGATCTAGGAGTAGATTAATCTCTACCGTAGATCCCTATGGATAAAATTCAATTGGACCCAAGACCACGAGGAGTTTTAGTGTACAGGAGATTGGTAAAGAGCCGAGGTCCCGACGTCTGCGATCGCCTAGTAGTGACGCATGTCCCTCCATAGATTCCAAACAAATGTAGCATGGGCAGACACCATGGTAGAGAGTGCCACATGGCATAGGTTGATTCACCCATGGGTTAAGTGTGGGGCCAAGTCGAACCTAAAATCTTGTGTCAGTGTCTTTAAACGATATTTGTCAGATCTACTCGGAAGATATCTTAGCCATAGATCTTGTGGTAAGGGGTCGAGATTCATAACCCCAAGATTAACTTAATTAAATATCTTGTAATCCTTGGATGGCAGACCTCGGGGAATTTTTAGTGTACATAGGGTCGGTAAAGCGTTCAGGTCCCGACTTCCATGATTACCTAGAGGCAACATGCATCCTCCTTAGATTTCACACGATGGATAGATCTCCACTGTAGATATTCTGGTGAAGGTCGGGAGCTGTAATTCCCAAGATTAACATAATTAATCACCTTGCAATTGTCGGGGTTAATTTAATTAATCACTTCATAATCCTGGGTAACGAGGGATCTCGAAGCCCATGCCACACATGAAGAGTCCCGACGTCTGATTCCTGGTGGCAATGTGTCACATGAGGAATGAACTACATGTTGTGACGTAGGAGGGCCACGTGTCACGCATCGACAATTCCACGTGTCACATCAATTTGGCATATTTGGACAAAGGTCTAGGTGCAAAATGAGTGCCACATGTCAAGTGGTACGAGTACCATGTGTCATGCTAGGTGGAAGATAGATGTGGGGACACACATCAAGAGCGAGTGCCATTTGTCAAGTGGTACGAGTTCCATGGGTCATGCCAGGTGATAGACAGAGGTGAGGCCACACATCAAAACAAGTGGTCGGATTTGGATAGGACTATGTGTCCTAGATGCCAACTCATCCCAGATAGGGAGTTTTGGGGATTTACAATACGTAGAAGGGTCGACATACCGCTAGTTGATGTCCCAAGATGATGTCAAACAACACCACCATCCCTATGTGATGGACATGTGTCAAGGTTGGGTCAAGTCGGGTCTCATTGAAATTTTGTAACAAGTGCTAAGTGCTTGGAGGGTCGAAGGCCCGGTGGAATAAGTGGAAAGTGTCATGCCTACAAACACATCTATGCTAAGGGGTGACGTGTTCTGACACATCAGTTCCATGTCAGATGGGAATGATGACATGGATGCCACGTGGTAGTATAGAAACGTTTTGCTAATAAAGGCCCAAAAACTTCAAAGGGCCATAACTTTTGATCTAGAGCTCTGTTTTGAGAAAACTTATAGTCATTGGAAATCTCTCCGTGAGCAGAAGATGATGGCATCCTTTTTAAATGGATTTTAATAGGTTCAAGGAAAGAGAAAATTTAATACCCCATCCCTTAAAAGGGTACTTAGGGGGTTGGGTGTGTTAAAGGTGGTATTAAAGCGACATTCAAACACTATGATGGGAAGGTCCATAGATCAGTCAAAAGAATAGTATATTAAGGCCAAGATGAGTCTGTTGAAAAGAATTCACTCTTCTTCTAAATGATTGTTTATCATTAGTGTAAGCTCCTTGAGGGAGAAGGACTACAAAACTAAAGTTTTTTTTCAGAACTTCTTGTAACAAAAATTCTACCATACTAAAACAAAAGAATTGTTGTTGCTTGATGGATTGATAGAATCCTTAGCAGTAATAGTTACTACTTTAATAAAATATTAAACCATGTATATATGTATAACTCTTCATGATCAGAGGACTGATGGAAAATTGTAAGGTTAGTGTGTTTGACCTATAATGGTTGAAACATGTAGCAGGGATATTCTATTTAAGAAAGATAAAGAGGAGTCCTTTGGGATTGTTTCTAATCCTCATAAAGAGGAAAAGTGAGATGGGCATATGAGCTAGTTTACGAGCTCTTAGTTGTACAGAGATATGTACATGCCTATTGACTAAGTATTGGGTTATGCATGAAAATGAAATATGAGAATATGATGTAAGGAATATTGTAATGGTTACATGTATGTTATATTCAAATGGATCTATGATAACCTGTGATTGGTTTTCAAATATAAGTGTTGATAATGATGTTGTGTGTAACCTTGAGAAGGTAAGCACTAACATAAAGTCTAGAAAAGGAAGTGCTTGGATACTCCGAGATGACTAATGCATCAAATTGAAATCCAAAGGTGGATGGTAGCCATATGGGTATGGCTTGGTATACTTAAGTAACAAAGAAAGGAATATAGAAAGGATTCACTTGATAAAAAGGTCTATTGACCAAGAAGAATTGAATCATGAAAAGAAGTTGGATTTGGGTATTTTAATGCCCTGAGTACTGTTGTGAATTACCTACTTTTATTCTATGAATTATGGATTACTTTTTTAATAGAAGGGAAAGAGTGACTTCTTCCTAGTTTTTTCAAAGAAAGAAGACCACATAAATATGAATATGTCTGTGAGACTAGTCATGTGGATGATTGTAAGTTCTTATTAGAAAAGAACAATGTAAAATTAAAATTAATGAATAGGGTGATATAGAACTGTGCAAGCGATGCACATATACGATATGAGCATATGTATGCTAAAGGCATGGTATGACTTCCTAATCAAGTAGGTTTTGAGGCAAGATGTGTACTTTCCAGATCTGATTAAGGAAATGGGTGCATTACTGACCCTATGAAGAAGGGTCTGAACTGTCTTGTTCAAATAATAGCTTTAGGAAGGTGTGCTTCACCCCTTAAAAAAATCTAGTGTAAAATGTTGAACGAGCAAGGATGCTCCATTGTGCCTTTGAGAATTTCATGAAAAAGGACTATGAACAAATCATGAGTGAAATTATTTAAATAAATATACATATGAAAATTGTAAAGTGTGCCTATGGTAGACACACAACATGTTGATGCATGTGGCTACATTGATGGACATACATGTTTGAATGTAAGTCTGAAATGCATAATAAGAATGCATGCTTATATTCCTTATGGAATATTGGATAGAACTTTGAAATAATGAAGTTGAGACTGACTCAGGGTTGAGTTCATTTCAGACCATTTGGATAGGAAACAAGAGAGTTTCATGTTGAAGAAGTTCCCATGGAGAAACTGTGTAAATATTTTGTCAGGAGAACAAAATCATAACCTTAATGACTGCTAAGAATTAATCAATGGGATGCAAAGCCTATTTATGAAAGAATCTTGGATTACATGTTAAAATATAATGCATGAGTGAAAGTTATGCTAATGAATGTTGACCATTCTGATTTAAAATGGTAATGTGCAGAGTGCATTGGTTCATAATTATTTTGTGACCTAAAATCTTGCTGTGGTGGCATGTTGATTTAACTAGGAAAGTAAAGATGAGACTTGGCTAAAACTGCTCAAGGAACAAAGAAGGAAGATCCCTAAGGGGATGGATTGCAGAAGAAAAGAAGGAGAAAATATGAACACTTTTCTCACTTTAAAAAAACTCTTATGTATCAGACAGAGTTGTGTTGGAAAATAAATCTATAAATATGTTTAAATGAGTAGGCTTGGTTGATCCATATTAATTAAAGGTAGTGAGGCCTTAGAAATAACTCAGTTGGACTCAAAGTTCCAGATTGTGTAGATGGAGTTGGAAGAGGGAGAGTCCCTTATCTCCTTTCTTGTTGTCTATTATGTTTATCTAGGATGAGAAACTGATATGATGATGAATCTAAATGTTTTGGCAAGAGAATTCTGATAACTACATGATAATGGAGACAACTGAAATATTTCATGTTTGCACTCATAAAAATATTGAGGATAATGTGATGGAGTCAATATAGATATGGAAGGACATATCTGAAAATGTATATTGATTTAAATGCTATGGTACTTACATTTTTTGTTGGACATGACAATTGATGTGATTTTAATTGTAATGATGCATGCATGTGTAGAAAATATTGCAGTTGTTGAGGGTGGACAACTACCAATGGCTGAAAACCTATGGAAGAGGAGAAATACAAGAAGGTTGTTGTTGAAATATTGATGAAAGGGACTCTGGGAGTCCCCATGAAGCACCAATGATGAGGTAATATCATAGAGGTTGTTGGCATCCAAAACAAGTATAAAATCTTCATTCCCATGTGGCATGAGAACTAAAAGGGATTGGGTAAGAATCACTTCTGAAATATTTATTATTTTAATGATATGCATGTATTTTTAGAGCGGTTGTTGTATACCAATGATACCCAAGCAGGGTATGATTCAGGAAAGAGAGACCTGAAGGAATGAAAGAGGAACCTATGACAGTCAAGGATGATTGATATCCTTGCAAGAAAAATCATAAATTAATGTGTCATGAATGCATTGACCAATCGGGAATGATTGGGAACAATAGTGCTCATGAGAAACATGTTGACTGAATGCATTGAGGAAATGAACGTTTTCATGAGAGTGTGGGTAATGGACTACACATCATGTAAGGAGGATATTCCAATATGCTACCATAATTGTAACAATGGTAAAGAAAGGAATTGGGTGGCCATGAGTGTTGGCACCCTGGTTACTAGTAAAGAAAGAATGCATAAAGGAATTTGTGTGAAACTTTTAGTTTCATGTGTAATGATTTGAGGCTATGATCAGCTCAAGGCGGGAGGAACAATCCTGTTGTAATAACGAATGTAGATAGAGAATCCATAAGGTGAGAAATTGGTTTAAATCCAACTCACTATGGAAAAGTACCTCACATAAACTGTGGTAAACGAAAATCAATGCAAGGGTGCATTGTGTGTAAATGTGGCCATGGACATTGACACATTGGTTAAATTCATATGATGAATTGATTGCATTTGAAATGGATTGGTATGTTGAAGTAATGCATGTGTAAGAAGTGGTATTTCTTTTATATTTTATATCAATGAATAGAAGAATGTAATGAAATTGTTAGTATGCACAAGTTTTGAAAATTGTTCGAAATCCAATGCAAGTATGTAAGGAAAATATAATGTCCATGAGAAATAACAACTGGTTTGGTTGTGTGAAGACATAATTGGAGGAAGAAGCATCCTAGTTGTGGAAGAAAAATAAGTACATAAGGGAGACCAATGCCTATTGGTTATGAAAGAGCCAAATTGTTATGAGAAGGAAATCTCATACGTGTGAATCTAGTTCCTATGTGGAACAAATTTGAAAATGAAAATGTGAAATTAGAAATATGTGGGTGACAGATTTGAAAGAAATTTGATTGAAATTGATAATAACATATCACAAATTTTTGTATGAATGTGATACAGGTGATATGAAAGGTTTGTCTAGGGAGGGAAGATGATGGTTGTCAAGCTAGAAAGCATGGAAAAATGATACTGTAGTGACATGAGAACCATGTGATAGGACTTGATCCCTATAGAATGATGTTTCGTTGTGACACAGGTTGAAGGGAAACTTTCGACAGATAAATATATAGGGATTCCTTGGAATATCAAGCACGAGGGATGCCTCAATAGAGAAAGTGTGAGGGATGCCTCAACGAAGTCTCTGAAATTGTTCTTGTGTGAGAAAGCCTTAGCAGGAAAGACTGGAGGGTGAGTGACCGTAAGGAAGGGGAGACTTCGATAGCTCATGTGAAAGAACTTAGTGGAGTCTTTAAAATTTTGTCATTTTGTGATTGGGATCATGCACACAATGGGTATGTCAAGGAAAATAGTGAATCGAGTAGATATGATAGCCATATGGATGCAGATCTATGAACTACATAGATAATTATTGTGCTCATATACAAATTTCCTCTTGAGTTATGAACAACAATGAAATGTTTTTGCACGAAATTGTGATTAATATAATTTTTGTTTGGAAGTTTTGTAGGCATGTACTAATGCCAAGAGTCTAGGAAAGGACCAAACTATAAAGAAAAGGAAGATGATGTCGAAGTAGCTAAAGGATAAAGGCATGGCATGTGTACCGAAAAAGAACACTGGGAACGATGTTCCTTTGAAGGGGGAGGGGATTGTAACACCCCCCTTTCTAAACCTATGATTATATGTAATTAATCATGATTTATGACTGCCATGCAATGGCATAAAAACATTGTAAATGTACTATTGTTTAATTGTAAATTCCAACAACCGATTGTGGGGGTGAAGACTTAAAGTCATAATTAACTATTAATGTTTAAACAATCAACTTGCAGCAAAACCCTAGTTAGAGAAACATGAAGAGATGTACAAGGATATTGAGAAATGGTTCCAATGGAAATTGAAGAAAATTAAACCAACCATGGTGAACACCAAGAGATACCCAAGAATGAATCTGTTGTTTAAAATATGTATTTTAAATGAATTTTTTTGCTTGGTCAATTTGTCAAAGTATATAGTAGCAAGTCTGCTCGAATGTATAAGGAGGTATCTAATATTTTTTATGTTAGAACATTACCATAGGACTCAAACATATTTGAGCCAATTTTTGTATCTATTTTGACCATTGTTTTTCTTTGGCCCAACATCCTTTATATACAAAATATCTTCATTTTATTTAAAAAAAAGACAATTAAACATATACAATAACATTTAATCACATGAAAACTTTTAATGTAGAAAAACCCTACAGGAGATGGCGGCGGCCTCCTCCGTGGCTCTGTGCGCTTCTTCGCGAGAGCTCGGCCCTCACCCGAACTCTCCCTCCAGACGCTCCATTGTTCGACGCCCAGGCGACCCCTCCGACTCCCCGTCTGGAGCTCCTCCCTCCTCAGTTCAGCCGTCTCCAGCAGCAGCGACAGGTGCATCCTCTGCTGCTCCGTTGATACCCTCTCCGACCTCCTTCAAAGATGCGGTCTGTCAAGGCCGCTCTGCTGGCTTTCCTCCTGTGGTCCATGAAGCTCCAGATCCAGTGATCCCTGTACCCCAGGAAGTGGCGGTTCATGAAGGCTTCTTTAGATCTAATGCTTTGTTTTGCAGGTTCAATGGCCTCTGGCCTCGCCTAGCATATCTACATTCTTGGATTGCTTCAAAATGGACTCCTCTCCTCGAAGACGAAACTCATGTTCTCCCTTGTGTAAAAGGTTTCTTCGTAGTGATTTTTTCCTCTGCTAAGGATAGAGATTTGATGTACAATTATGGGCCTTGGTTCTGGGGTAGGTCGGGTCTGTCTGTGCAGCTCTGGACCCCTTCTTTCGACCCCTCCTCAGCTTCCATCCCTACGGCCCCCGTGTGGGTAAGGCTCTCTGGTCTGCCTATTCATTTTTTGGGTGATTCTTCTCTTAGCCATATTGGAAATGCTCTTGGAAAATTTCATAGTAGAAATCCGKAAACTAAATGTGGCTTCACTACCTATGCACGGATCTGTGTAGAGATGGATTTCAGTAAAGGATTCTCAGTGTGAATCACTCTTCAAGGGACTAATTATTCTTGGACRCAGAAGCTCGACTATGAGAATCTTCATTTTAGGTGCAAAAGTTGTTTTGAAATAGGGCACTTAGCCAACAACTGTCAGAAACTCCCTAAGAAAAACAGAAACCCAAAGAATCAATGCAAACCCACATGGTGGGTAGGAGCTCTTCCTGAGCATCAAAGCATAGAACCAGCTAATGATACCTCAAGCGAGGAAGATACAGAGATTGTACCACAAGAAATGGAACAAGTCACCTCTGTTCAAGAGAAAGAGCCTCCTTCCCCTAAAAATCCCAAGGGGAAGGCTGAGGTAGAAACTGATCCAACCATAATGCCAGGCATATCTCAGCCCGAACACCAGATCTCAAGCTGGGTCGACTTAGCGGATGAAGAAGGCCCCGACTTAACTGAAGAAGAAGGCCCTCCACGACCAAAGGAAAGCCAATCTCATCAAAGCAAAGAATGGAAGACCGTGTCAAAAAGGGAAAAAAAAATAACTTTCAAGTCAGAAAGGATGTAATGACCCGCAGTCGAACCGGGTCACTGAAATAGTATGGTTTCCAAGCTTATAATTTATTTCTATTTTAGTTCAATTAGGTTTGTCCCTCTGAATTACCAGGAAACTTTCAGATGTAACGAACGCAGTGGTTTCCCCACTGTTTTTTAATATAAAACTCTAACCGTTTCTGTCAAAAAAACATTTAATCACATGAAACACAAATGAAAATGCATCATTTACCCACAACATGAAACACTAGATAAGCTAAGACTCAAAGTGAAATTCACAACAATTTGTCTTAGAATTTAACCTAAATAAACATATTAGATAAAAACAATTATATTAATAACAAAATATGCAATCCACTACAGAGGACAAATGTTCCTCCCAACCATAGACTTGTTTCTCCAATACTCAACAACAAATCAACCCTGAGATGAGGCTATGAATCCACAAGAGACGATGGTTCCTAAGGATGGACATATTACTCACAAGACTACAACCTATCTCTCCATGAAATTACAACACCAACAAGTTGTTATACGTGCCCGCTATGACCTCCTTCAAGATTTAACACATAGAACTCTCTTGTTATCCCAAAAATATGCATTTTTTTTTTTTCTCTTTTCCCATACAATTTTTTTTTTCCATGCATGTTGACTCTCCCAATTCCTAATATTGATTGTAATTAGGCCCCATGAGGTTACTTCACACACCCACCCTCTTACATGTATTCAATGATTCGGCCTTGGGACACTCAACAGAAAAATAGAAGGTTCATAGTAAAAAATAATTTAGAAAGATGGTTTTGATTTTAAATGACATGGGTAATTCCCCCTTGGAACCCTTCTTATACCTTGTCCTCTCTTGTGGAAACTTAGTTCCCATGAATTTTTCTGAGTCCATCTGTAGTCAAAATTACATTTTATTTTATTATTAAGAGATACAAAGTTTACATATTACATTGCTTGGCCTGTGGCCATACATCATATTTACATTATACATCACTAAACCAAGGATTAAAAATGAGGATGTTACATATGTTTAAATATGTTCATGGGGAATTTGGTTTTCGTGGAATGTATTGAACCATGATTGTTTTTGTTTCATTCTTATTATCACACCTATGCATGAATTTATTACTTTTGGTAATCCATGGAGAAATTCTATGTTGGCAATATGGTAATTTGGTCTTCTAAGAGAGGGAATTGTGATTCCCCATTAAGTGGCTACCTGACCTGGGGCTAGGAGTGTGAGTGTAGATGCTACATATTGGTGCTCATATTCAGTGATGGGCCAGTATGGACAATTTATGCAAAGGGAATGAAATTATTCACCATGTTGTGTGGTCATTTAAGGGTGTTTGAACTCTTGGGAAAGTTGCGTAATAGATGCAGGGGAATTATACATTGATATATAAACTAACATGGATATTCTAGTGGAACAAATCATCATATTAGATCTTATAATATTATGAAATATTAAACTATGTAGACTAATTTTCCTTAGATCCTAGATTAATTAATTACTAGTTTGCTTGAATATATGAAAATCACTGAATATGAAAATGAAATAACATGAAAACATATACACAACATCCACACAATTGAACATAATATGTATCCTGGGAAACCCAATACAGGAGAAAACCTAGCTAGAAGGTGAGTCCTATGCTTTGATCTATTTTCTCCAGTTATGGAAAGCAAGTACAAAGAAAGAGGCACTCACTGTAAAGTTTCCTTTGGAACTATGACCTAAACAACTACTACAAAATCGTCTACCTCCTATGGTATGCTCTCAAAATACCACTCCTTTGATTCTCTTCTCAACTATGGAATGAGTACAATACAAAAGAATGGAACCCTTTCTCCTGCCAGTGGCATGGTAACAAAGTTATTGACTTAACTAGAACTGTGATCTCAAAATGAGAACTATATCCCTTAAAACCCATATTTTTGCCAAAAACATGAAAAAAAAAACGAAATCAAAAAGTGGTGCTACCAGTAGCATAATTTTTTCTAATCGGGTCAAAATTACAACTTTTTTCAAGCATGGCCTTAAAAAATCAAATAGTTTCTAAGAAAAACCTTAAAATCAACACCTAAATAAAAAAGTGACGCTACCTAAAGAAAAATGTTTTTTCAAAATGTTAAAATTATAGCTAATTACGATCTAATTGAAACTGCGGCCTTGACAACAAATTCCCATGCAAATAAAAAACCCAAAATTGGACCCTAAATGGTTATTTGAAAATTTATATACAAGCTTTTATTTTTTAATTTACATTAAAAAATAAATAAAGGGAAAGGAGAAAATCTTCACAATTATTATTTTTTAAATGAAGAAAAAAACGCATTTAAAAATATATATTCAAAACCCAAATTTAATAAAAAAAACATTAAAAAACACGTTGAAAAAAAAAACTAAATAGAAATGAAAAAGATTTAAAATTGCCCCCAAAAACAATAAATTAAAAAATATATATTCAAAACCCAAATTTGAAAAATAAAAACATTAAAAAAACGGTGGAAAAAAAACCCTAAAAATACAATTTCTCCCAAAAACAATAATATATATATATATATAGAGAGAGAGAGAGAGAGAGACAGACAGAGAGAGAAACCTTTTTTTTTTTTTAAGCATATTCCCCATTCATGAATTTTCACAAACAATTTGCATACATCGTTTTTCCTCCCCCCAAAAACCAGTTGATTCTACAACCAACCCAATACCACAATTCAAATTGTCATGCATAAATAATTAACTAGGTTTACAACTCATAAATCAAACGAAGAGCTAACAATAACAACTTTGCATTTGAGATGGATGGTTGCGGTCCGTGTGCACCTGCGGCTCACAAAATTCTGAGGCCCGCAATCTCGTGAAGAATGCACCTGTGGTCATATGGACTCTCTTTTCATCCCAGCACTAAGGGCTTCAAGAAAAGGGTCATTGTCTATTGGAAAATCCATGCAATATTGACCGCAGGGTTCGGTAGATGGTCTTCAAAGCAGTCAGGAGGTAAGAAACTATTCATTTTTTCCTACTGAGGTGCAATTTCCCCACTATGTCCAACTATGATGACGTTGTGGATTATTCGCCCGAGCCAGGAGAATTGTTGCCCTGGATGGGGATAGTTGGCAGCCCCATACATCCCTTAACAGTCCATCCCCTGTCAGTTCTCTCGGTTTTCTGGCTTCTACCATGGGCAAGATCTAGAAGCATTTTCCTGGCTCAGTGGAGTTGGGGACTCTTGGGTCGCTCTGACACGGACTAGTTCCATTTTATCCCTTCCTGTCTTAGTAGTCTGGTGTGGTTCATATACTCATCCATCTGAAGTCCCACTTTCTCCCATATAATGTGGTTTTTCTCCCGCTTCGGCTACGACAAACCTTTCCTAGTTGTTCTCGGTTCCTATGTTGTCAGTGTGATCTCCTTCCCTTTCGAGAGAAAAAGGGTTTATCCAGGCGACACTTCCAAGTGAAGGAACATTTGCTTCTTCTGTAGGTCTTGAAAATTGTGTTTCTCTGGATCAAGATGCAGCTCTAGACCTGTTCTACCCTTATAAGGAGAAAGCATATTTCTCGAATCAATCAACAGCGTATGTGGAGGGGTTTATTACAACAAATTTATAGCCCTCAAAATCTAGTGAATGGGTCACAGGTTTTGGTGGGGAGTCTGGGAACAACAGTTGGCTACCTCAGAATCAAGGTCTTACCGGAGTTTCTGAGTCAAGGCATAGGAAATG
>JZKD02S0094570.1:346945-362058 GCA_000966675.3 Picea glauca | reverse complement strand
AAGGAAGGGAGGAAGGAGTGGGAGGAGGATTATTCTACGGGGGGTGGAGAAGGATTTTTGGAGCTCTGAGTATTGCAGGGAGAGGGAGATTTTTGGGAGTTTGGATGGTAGCAGTGCACCAGGGTTGTTGGGGGTTTTGGGCACGGAGGGCTAGGATATCCGTTGATATCCTAGGGCTAGGAGCTAACTAGTCGGCAGGGAGGTCGGTTTTGGGTAGTGTTCTAAAGAAGCGGGAAGGGAGCAAGCTGCAGACAACATGAAGGATTATTAGCATCAGAGTTAATGTATTTCTCTAAAATGTATGCATTGTTGTATTATGTTAAATTTTTATTATTATTCATAGTAAAATTTGAGTTATGGAAGTTACTGTTATAAATGACTGTGTTAGGAAATTACTGTCCTAGTTTATCAAAATAAATTGATTTAAAATTAAAACCAGGCTCTTACAAAAACATTGAACAAGTAATGAGTCTGAAGATTGAGCTCCATGACATAAAAATGAATGATGACAATAGCATAACATCATACTCTGTGAGAATCTCTCAGTTAAGAGATCAACTACAAGACATTGGAGAAATCATTTCAGAAAAGGAACTAGTAAATATAGTACTCAATGGCCTTCCCAAGACATGAGATGCATTTGCCGCAAGCATGAACACAAGAAAGGAGTATCCCACATTTGAAGAACTTTGGACTTTCTATGCACAAGAAGAATCAAGGATTAAAGATAAATCCCAAAAGAAATATGATGATCAAGCCTTCATAGCAAAATTCAATAATTTCAGGAACAAAACGAAGTTTGGCCTAAGGAACAGATGAAGCAATAGTTGTCGAAGAAAGGGAACCCTCAAAGAAAGCCAAGCAAGAATAAAACATGCTTCTTCTTCTAAGTCAAGGTAACAATATTCTTCATAGTTCTTGTTCATACCATGTTTACATAGTTCCTGTACATCTATTTCTTAGAAGATAAGATGGTCAATGAAACAATACCTATGGAAGAATAACAAGATAAGGATTGTTATTACGATGACTACAAGTCAAGCAATACACATGAAAAAGATGAAGTAAGTTGACAATCTTTGGTAACAATTCTTGTGGAAGCCATTATATAAGTACCAACTGCTAGATAGGTCGAAATCATAATCAAAATTGAAGAGACTCGGAAGAAGTCAAATCATAAAGAAGTCAGTAATAAAGAGGAAATTAGAATAAGACTTGTGACACCTTGCATAAGGCAATAAGGATGCAAACATAAGTGTGTACTTTCTTAGATGGATGGAGCTGATTACATAATTCCAAAAGAAGAGCATGCATTCATGCATGAAGTCAGGATTATGAGGGATCTAATCCTAAATGATACGATCCATTGAAGAATCCATGAATATTATAAAGTATATGTCCATGTTCCCATTGAAAGTAGCAGCCATGATAAGAAACACGAGTTCAAATTGATTCTAGAAGAAGTCTTCTTCGAAAAGAAGTCTTAAGTATCCTTGGTTGACCATATACATCCATGTTCCTATGATGAAAGGAAGAAATTGGAATCTTTAGGAAGGAACGACATGGAATCTATAGAAGACTCCATGGACCCAAAAGATAAAGAGGAACATGAGGAAGAACCTGAAGATTCCAAGAAAGAAAGAAAAGCCAGAAAAACCAATTATTATACCGAGAATCATAAGACTACCAGCTTGGTTTGAACCCACTGGAAGCAATCAACCAAGAAGAAATGGAAGTTGCGAAGAAGAACAATGTATGTAAGAAAAAAACTTATGAATGGAAACATTGTGAGATTCAAAGGTTTTTCCAGAAGGAGGGAGAAGACTGTGATGATGGCTTGTTCCAGTGAACCAAATATACCTCTTGTAGTATCCATGGATTGGAATTTACATGTAAAAGAGTGTTCTTCCCAATAAAGCAAAATTGAGAAAGAAGCTTAAGACCCATGTATGCAGATATAAGAAGACCTTGTATGGATTCAAGCAACTTGATGCAGAGTATCTCATATATAGCAAAAGCGTGGTGAAAACTTTAGTGTATCAGAATGATTACTTAGAAGTCTGGGATGATGGATTGATAATCCATGGCAAACTCCCATGATGATAGACCTGAAGAAGTTGAGAGACTCTAATCCAATAGACTTGTCTCTGTATCTACTGTTGATTGGCTTGTTAATGTATTTGGAGAATACTCAGCCAGATATTTGCCTTGTGGGATGTTTGAGTTATGATATACATCTGCATGGATTTATATATTGGGAAGGGAGTGCCGATGAAAGAAGAGTGCTACTTGGATATGTTTCAATTTGAGCTTTTCCACGATGTCATGAGCTAGCAGGAAACATAAGTGTTGAATTCGACCATGACAAATTCAGAGCCATGTGAAACTTTCAGAGAAACCAGTGTTCCATGACAAACCAAAGTACATTGAGATCAAGCATTATATTCTCTGTGATAAAGTCTAGAAGAGAGAAGTGATTCTCTAGTATATCTCCACAGATGAGTAGATAACAGATATGTTGGCAAAGCCTTTCTCCAAGATGAAAAGTTTGTGTACTTAAGAGACAAGTTGGGTCTTGTGGAGACAAATTCCTTATTAGAAAAGGAAGTGATTACTCCCAAGTTGGGAGGGAGCACTGATATGATATTGATTTATGGGTAGTCATTTTCCAGTTCGAAAAATGGTCTAGGATGGTCAGTTCCTTTCCAGTTCAGAAAGTGGTTTGAGATTTCTGACGGACAGGCATTTTCCAGTTTGGAAAGTGGTTTGAGATTTATGATGGACAGGCATTTTCCAGTTTGGAAAGTGGTTTGAGATTTATGATGGACAGGCATTTTCTAGTTCGAAAATGGTCCAGATCGGACAGTCATTTTCGTAATGAAAATGGTCTGATAGATTGTTGATGTACCATAGACAATGATTCCCCTTATGGCCAGTGTGGGGGAATGGTCTAAGACAGTCATTCTTCTTGGCAGTCACTTTGAGTAGTGGTCAAGTAGAATGGTCTGCCTTGTCGAGAAGTCATTCTATTGAAGTTCACAACTGTGAGCAGTGTCGAAGAATGGTTTGTTTTGGAGGTTGGTGCAGGACAGTCATTTCCTTAGGAAATGGTCCAGACAGTCATTCCCTAGGGCTGACTCATTCTCTCCAGGTTGCACTGTGATTAGTGTCAGAGGAATGGCCCAGTTAGGTGAATGGTGCAGGTTCAACAATCAGGGATAGGCATTCCATAGGGCGGACTCATTCTCTCCAGGTTGCACTATGATTAGTGTCGGAGGAATGGCCCAGTTAGGGGAATGGTCCAGGCTCATAAATCAGGGACAATTATTCTTCTATGCTTGAGAAGAATAGTACAAATAGCCTATGGTTGATGTTTTACCTTTTGAGGGTAGATGCTCTTCCATATCTCACATATGTGAATGGAAGAATGGCCCAAATGACTCAGTGCATATCATGATATTGTTTTATGTAGGTTGATATAAGATGATATGATTGATATGGAGACTGTATGTCTTTGGACAGTAGTTGTATGCTACTGTGGTGGATGTGTTCCACTAGTTGTGACTATGTGTCACTGGTTAGTAGCCATGTGCTACTAGGTGTGGTTGTGTACCACTGGATAGTAGTTGTGTACTACTATGGATAGACACAGTTGTGTTCCATTAAATGGCATTGTTTTGATTGCCATGGAGACTACCACTAGTGTTGGAGATAATTGTCAGCTAGATGGATTTTCAGTATGTTGGTGGACATACATTCTCCCTATGGAAAATGGTCCAAGACATTCATTCTTCTAGGACGTATGTTCGGATTAGAAGAATAGTCCTTGTAGCACATGGCATGGCTTCCATCATCTGTTGGAACATTTATTATTAAAGGACATATGTCCAGACTAGAAAAATGGTTCTCGTATCACTCTGTGGAGTGAGTGACTTATTCAACATCATGCATGATTACTCAGATGGAGTATGGATTCAAGAGATGATGCAGTTGATGCTATCAGATGATACTAATAGTGATGATGGTATTCATGGTTTAACCATGAGATATCATGTGTGGTTGTGATTGTGCTACTGGTTGAATGGTTTGTTTCTGCTCAATACCAATGCCTTTAACGCCTCACTATCTAGGAGGGAGTTTTGATATTATGGTAGTTGCAGGAGGTATTAACCTCTTACAAGTAACCATGATGAGACTAGAATATTCCAGGAAGCAAGAGAAACCCTAAAACATTGGATAATTACCCTAGGAGGCAAGTCGACTCAAGAGAATATTTATTATTGGGTTATTAGCCTCCAGAAGTAGAAGTTGGCCTAGCTAGGTCACTTGGAGGACTATAAATAAGAGGGCGCTAGAGCTCATTTGTCACCTTACCTCTCACAACTGCATAAAGCCAGTAGTGCACAAGTTTGGAGAGGAGCTGCAGCTGCGACTGCTGCCACTGGCAAATTTCAATTTTGGCTTGGACTCTCTCTTTGGTTATGGTTTGGACTTTCTACCTAGTATGCTAGCTATGGAGAGAGGTATGCTACCTTGATTGGCTATTGGTTCTAGGGTTTTCTTTTAGAATTATTCTCTCTGTCAAGGTTAAGGTGCTTGGGTGTGGCTTTGGCCAAGGGATGGGTGACAATATTGCTATATTGTCTATGGTGAAATGAGCACACCTTTTATTCTTAAAAAGGATTGAGATGAGGAAATTGTTATATAATGGTGGTTGACTCCCAAGTGGAATCTTCTGGAGTTGTATCTTTCCACAGAACTAACACTTCTTTGATGGTGCGCTGACGGAGACGACACTCGCACTAGTCCAAGACTGCCTGTGGCTGCAACCAAATGGAACCTTCTTCATCCAACTCGGGGAAATTGGTTTGAGTTTGGCACTTAGTTCCAATCACTTTATTTAAGCATGAGAAATGAAAAACATGATGGAGCTTAGAATGACTGGGAAGAGCTAACCGATAAGACACTGGCCCCACTCGCTTGAGAATTTTATAAGGACCATAAAAGTTTGGAGCAAGTTTCTAATATTGTTCATCTTTGAGTGAAGTCCATTTATAAGGTTGCATATGAAGAAACACTTGGTCCCCTTCAACAAATTGATGTTCAGAATGACCTTGATATTCTTGTTGCTTCATGCGATTTCGAGCCATAACCAACTTTTCTTTGAGTGTATGGAGAATGGCTTTTCAGACTGTAAGATTTTTGTCAACCTCATGAACCTTCGAGACACTTGGCATGTATGAGAGAACCGACGGTGGTTTTTGTCCATAGACTGCTTCAAAAGGAGTCATGCAAGTAGTTGTATGGTAAGATATATTGTACTGCCATTCAACTAGGGGTAACCACTAAGCCCACTTGTTTTGTCTATCAGATGCAAAACACTACAAATATGCTTCCAAACACTTGTTGACAACTTTAGTTTGGCCATTGGTATAGAATGATAGGTTGTGCCAAGATGCAATTAGGTGCCCTGGGGCCTAAACAATTCTTGCCAAAAATTGTCGGTGAAAGTTGGATCTTGGTTGGAGACAATAGAATGAGGCATAACATGGAGTTTGAATATATTATCCATGAAAATTTGAGCCACTGTGGATGAGATGAACATGTGTTGAAGAGAACATAAATGAGTATATTTGTAAAGATGATCAACTACCACCATGATGACTGACTTATTTCTCGATTTTGGTAAGCCAATAATGAAATCCATAGAAATGTCCCTCCAAATAGTAGGGGGAATTGGAAGTGGTTGGAGTGTGTCTAGAGCTTAGATTGTTTCTCCCTTGTTGCGTTGATAGACATCACATTCAACCACAAAGGTGCAGACGTCATGTTTCATACCATCCCCAAAAAAATAATGTTTGACCCATTCATAGGTTTTGGTAAACCCTAAATGCCCAGTTGTGGGTGAAGCATGAAGCTCAGTAAGCACTGTGGATTTAAGTTGCGAATGCTTACTTAAATATAGATGACCTTTGTAGCAAATCTCTTCATTGTGCCAAGAGTACCTTGGAGAAGCTGGAGAATGGTGTTGCAATTGTTGGATCAAACGAGAAAGTTTGGGGTCTTGTAGCCATTCATGGCGAACAACTTGAAGCCAATCTGGTACAATGAAGGAGTGTGAAAAGTGGGACCCTTCTTCTTCATACTTGTGGAAAGTCATCAACCACCATGTTTTCTCTACACTTCTTGTAAATGATCTCATAATCATATCCAAATAGCTTGGTCACCCAATTTTGTTGCTCCGGGGATGAAATTCGTTGTTCCAGAAAATACTTGAGGCTCAGATGATCAGTTTTAATTTGGAAGCATTTCCCTAATATATAAGGACGCCAGAGATCCACGACATGTAGAATAACCAACATTTCCTTTTCATAGATTTATTGGCCCAAATATCTCTCCGAAAGTTGTTTTCTAGTGAAGGCCAAATGCCTACCATCTTGCATGAGGACTGCCCTAATTCCTTTCCCCTAAGCATCACATTCCAGAACAAAAGTCTTTGTGAAATCGAGAAGTACCAGGACATGAGTTATGCACATAATTTCTTTCAAGGTGTGGAAGGATTGATCAGTTGCATGAGTCCAAGTGAAAGCATTATTTTTAAGGAGAGAAGCGAGAGGTGTTGCAATTTTTCCATAATTCTAAACAAACTTGCGATAATAGCCTGTTAAACCCAGAAAACAATGCATGATATTAAGAGTTTTAGGGCGAGGCCAATCTTGCATAGATTAAATTTTCTTAGGATCCACCCATACACAATCCTTGCCAACAATATGACCCAGATACTCCACTTCCGAGGCTTCCAAAGGCATATTTAAAATGTTTGAGTAAATGTTGGTGCTCAGAGAGTAGGTGGAGAACTTGATCCAAATAAGCGAGATGGGAAGTCCAAGTTTTACTATAGACGAGAATATAATCAAAGAAAACTAAGAAAAAATGACGGAGAAAAGGATGAAAGACATGATTCATGAGACTCTGGAAAGTGGAGGGAGCATTACACAAGACAAAAGGCATTGCCAAGAACTCATAACAACCCTCATGAGTTCTAAATGCAGTCTTGGGAATGTTTTCCTTTTTCACATGGATCTGGTGGTAGATAGAACGGAGATCAAGTTTGGAGAAGTACTGAGCACCACTCAATTCATCCAAGAGGTCATTAGTGACAGGAATGGGAAATTTGTCTTTTATGGTGTGTTTGTCGAGGGCACAAAAATCAGAACACATGCACCAAGTGCCTTCTTTTAGCTTGACTACCATGACTATAGGAGAAGAATAGGGGATGGTACTAGGACGATTAACACCCACTTCAAGCAATCCTTGAATAATTTTCTCAATTTCATTCTTCTGGGCAAAGGGATGACGATAAGGACGAACATTGAGAGGAATAATACCCACTATGAGAGGAATGGAATGATCATGGATGCCACGGGAAGGGAAAAGTCCTTGGGGAGTGGTAAAAACAACTTGGTGTCGAGAGAGTATAGATTGGAGGTCAGGATGCACACAGGGTGTCTCAACAACGTGAATGGAGTGGAGTTGGGCGATAATGCCAGAATGACCCTCTTTTAGGAGCTTTTCCATTTGATGGGAACTAATGATGTCAGGGGAGCCTGTTGTGATGCCTTCGAACTTATATTGTTGTCTCTCATGTTGGAATTGCATGGTTAATTCCTTAAAATCCATGAAAATGGGGCCAAGAATGCGTAACCATTATGCACCGAGCACAATGTCACAACCGCCCTTGTCAATAGTAAACATATGATATTTCAGGTGATACTGGCCAATTTGGAGCCAGACTTTTTCACAACGTCCCCCACTTTTGATGGAACCTCCATTGGCAATCGTTATTTGAAACTTGTTGAGTGCATAGATATAATAATTGATTTCTTAGGCAATGCAGTGATGAATAAAATTACATATGTTGCTACTGTCAACTAGGATGATGACTTTTCGATTCTTATTGTAATCAATTAACTTGAGGGTTTGGGGAGTAGAGAAGCCAGTGAGGGCATTCGGTGAAATCATTAGTTTGACTTCTGGTGGATCAGAGGGTGGAGTCAAATCAACTAGTGGTGGTAGCTTGGCCATAGAGGAAACATCTGTCTCCTCTTTAGAAATATCCTCAAACATGGCCATAAAAAGAGTATGTTCCTTACACTTGTGCCTTGGAAAATATTTTTCATCACAATTATAGCAAAGACCCTTGAGTTGGTGTTCATCCATTTCAACCTAGGTTAATTTCTGGATCTTGAGGGGAGTTGCAGGAGGAGCGAGAATGGTGGGTTTAGGAGGAGGAAGAAAGGAGGATTTTTTGGTTTGGGAGGAGACAATTTGTTGTGCTTCCTTGGATCTATTAGTAGCTTCTAACCAAGTATGGGGGTGTGCCATTATGATGTGAGCAAGGATTTAATCTTTTAGGCCATTGATAAAGCATTCCCTGAAGAAGGCATCTGACATGCCCCATGTTCTGAAAGCCAAGTGTTCAAAGGCGATGATAAAGTATTCCACTGTCCCATTTTGTTTCAACTTGGTTAAACGACCTAAATGGCAAGTGTCAGAGTCAAAGCATTCACAAAGCTCCACAACCAATCGTGTCCAAGCAACATACCCTTGGTGTGTCTTTCTACGCCATTGCCACCATTTCCAACATTTCAAATCTAGATGGAGAATACCATAATGAAGTTTGGCCAACTCATCAGTAATGCCATGCAAAGAGAAATCATGTTCCATTTGAGTGACCCAACTTGTGGGATCTGAGCCATCAAATTTGTTCACCTAAATTCTGGGAAGGCGTAGGTCTCAAGGAAGTTGATTGGAATGAGGACCTTGGAAATGGGAAGATTCAACGTCTTAATGACGTCTTAATGATAGGAAGGTTGTTCATAAGAGGTAGGGTTTAGGTAGTGGCTCAACAATTGGTCGAGTGTCTTTGATGATGGCACATTAGTCATGGAGAATCTTAATGGAGGAATTGAGCTTGTTAATGTTGGAATTGAGAGTCTTGATGTCCTCCTTATTCTAGATGTTTTCGACAATCAAGGTATTGAGTTCTTGGGTGCGAGTGTTGGCTATTTGGGCAGAGGCAAAAATGGGCAGGGGGGTTTGGACTGAAAAATAAATTACAAGTTAGGGGTATCACGATAGACGAGAAAAAGAGAGAAATAAAATGGGATAGACAGTGAATAAGGGTGCCAGGAAGGGTGGGTGGGACCACAAAGAAAAATGTTGGCAAGGGATAGGTACCGCGACGGTTAGGGTGAAAAGGGGAATCGAATGGGATAGGTCCCAAATAAGGGTGCTAGGAAGGGGTTCGGGTCCACAGGAAAAAAAAGTCTTAAAAACTATAGGTACGACGATAATCAGGGTGAAGAGAGGAATCAAATGGGATAGGTCCAGAATAAGGGTGTTGATGGGACCACTATACTCTTTTTTTTTTTTAACTTATGCAGAGTTATACTACAACCTGAAGAATATCGCAATGACAACTTGCCCAAATTGTTAACAGGAAAATTGTGTAGGAATGCGGAATGTAGGAGGCAAGGTTGCGCAACAACAAATCTTTGCTTTTCTTTTTCTATTATGTTCCTTTCCCAAGGGTTAGGGTTTTTAAGGTTCCTACAGACAAGGGTTTTCCATGTGCTATAACTCTCTGATATACATGCGGGGTCGAACAATAGTACTCATCTCAATATCTCAAGGCTCCAACTAAGGAGGCTTGACCGTACCCTTAGTCGTACTACCCAATTACCCAGGTACTAGAGAGTATCTTCCCGAGTGTTGTTCTCAATGTCACTATAGTAGTCAGGTGGTCGATCAATTGATCTGGAGTTGGTTTCAAGAGACTTACGGGACTCCCGATATACCTGTTAGTATGTGGGAGTGATGGCCGCGTATAGATTTTGTCTGATGCGGTACTACTCGAGGGGTACCAACATGGATTACAAAGGTTTCCAACAAGGTAAAACATTTGTTTCTAAACAACCCTTTGAAACCATCTGTATTTCCTCTGTACAATCTTCCCCACTATAGTTTTACCCGCTAAGCAACAAATCTGTATGCTTTAAATCTGTCGACAGTACATGTCTCTACCTTGGAAAAAACAATTCCCACGGTTTCCGCAGAGGAAAGTGGTATGATACAACTTGTTAGGTACCATGTATAATATATTAAGCAAAAAACAGAAACACTGCATAAAATACTAGTGGAACAACAAAATTTTAGAGAACCACAACCAAAATTGACAACTTTATTGATAGAAAACAATGTTCACTTGCCTCTTTGAGGGAGCAATCTCCAACAGAGAAATGCTCTATTACAATAATTATAAAGGAAAATCTTTCTCATGCCTCCTACTCTTATTTATACTAATTCTATCTTCTAAAGAACATTATAAAGAAAGATCTTTCTATAAGTGGAAGCTTCTATTAGGTCTTCTTACATTGACCTGTTCACATTTATTAAATAGGCCTTATTAACTAATGTCAACCTTTATTACATGGAAAATATATTATTCTACCTACGTGAGGGGTTAGGGAGGTTAGGTCCCTAACATAACTATGGTTGACTATGGTTAAGTATGGTCAAGTTATGGTTGACAAGGGTTTATTATGGTCGACATAGGGTTGACTATGGATGACCATGGTTGACCATAGTTGTCCATGTTTAACTATAGTCGACCATGATCGAGAATGATTGAGTATGGTAGACAATGTTGACTTTAGTTGAACATGGTTGAGTATAGTTGACTATGAAATACTATAGTTGACTATGTTTGACTGTAGTTGTCTATGGTTGACTATGGATGCACATTATTGACAATGGTTCACCATGGTTGAGTATGGTTAACTATGTTGACCCCGTTGACCAGGGCGAGAATGGGTGAGCATGGTTGTCTGTGGTTGACCATGGTTGACTATGTTCAACTCTGGTCGACTATGGTTGAATGTGATCAACCATGGTTTATGTAAGGTACCAGATGTATTATGCAGAGTAGAAACTGAATTATTATGACAGATATCAATAGAAAGAGAAAAATATAAAGAACAATGACACCATAAATGATACCTTTATTTATAGAAAGCCAAGTTCACTTGCCTCTTCGAGGGGGCAACCTCCAGCAGAGCATAGCTCAATTATAAAATAATTCTCAAGACAAAACTTTTCCATGCTTCTACTCCTATTTATACTATTTCAATCTTATAGAGAACATTCTAGAGGAAGATCTTTCTAGAAGAGGAACCTTCTATCAGGTCTTCTTACATTAGACACGTTCACTTTATTACACCTGCCTTATTTACTAATGTCGATCTATATTACATAGAAAACACATTATTCTATCTACTTAAGGGGTTAGGGAGGTTAGGAGCTCAACATTCCCTCCCCCTTGAAAAACAACCTTGTCCTCAAGGTTTGAGATGAGGAAATTGTCACAAAATGACAGTCGACTCCCATGTGGAATCCTCTGGTGGTGTATCCTTCCACTGAAATAAAACTTCCTTGATTGTGCATTGACGGAGACGATGCTCACAGTGTTCCAAGACTACTTGGGGTTACAACCAAATAGAGCCTTCTTCATTATTCAGGGAGACTAGTTTGAGTCTGGCACTCGATTCCAATCACTTTCTTTAAGTAAGAAACATGAAAGATAGGATGGAACTTAGAGTGATTAGGGAGAGATAACTTGTAGGCCATAGGCACTACGCACTTGAGAATGGTATAAGGGACATGAAACTTGGGAGAAAGTTTTTGACAATGATCTGCTTTGAGTGATGTTTTCTTATAAGGTTGTAGACGAAGAAATACCTTATCTCCTTCAACAAATTGGATTTATGAACGTGCCTGGTCATCTTGTTGCTTCATGCGATTTTAAGCCATGAATAAATTCTCTTTGAGGGTACGAAGACTAGCAGCTTGGATTGTAAGAGTGGTTTCAATTTCCTGGATCTTGGAGAGATCGAGTAGGTAGGAAAAGAAAAAAGGCGACTTTTGACTGTAAATCGCTTCAAATGATGACATGTGAGTGGAAACATGGTAAGAGGTGTTGTACCACCATTCATCAAGCCCATTGAGATTTTTTGCCAAACGCGAAACACCGCAAAAATGTTTCCAAGCACTTGTTTTCAACTTCATCTTGATCATTAGTCCGAGGATGATAGACTAAGCTGAGATGCAATTGGGTGCCTTGTAGCTTGAACAATTCTTGCAAAAAGTTGCTGGTGAAAGTTGGATCACGGTCGAAGACAATAGAATGGGGCATGCCATGAAGTTTGAAGATATTATCCTTGAAAATTTGAGCCACTTTGGATGTTGTGAATGATGTTGGAGGGCACATAAATGAGCATATTTGGAAAGGTGATCTACTACAACCACAATGATGGATTTTTTACCCGATTTGGGTAAGCCGACAATGAAATCCATATAAATATCCGTCTAGATAGCTCGTGGAATAGGTAGAGGTTGGAGTGTGCCTTGAATTTTGACTGTTTATCCCTTATTACATTGACAAGTATCACATTTAGCCACAAAGGTGCAAATGTCTTGTTTCATGCCTTCCCAGAAAAAAAATAAAAAATTGATCCTTTCATATGTTTTGTGAAAACCTGAATGCCCAATTGTTGGTGAAGCATGAAGCTCATACAACACAATGGATTTAAGGTGAGACTATGGGATTAAATACAAGTGACCTTTGTAGCAAAGCTCCTCGTTATGCCAAGAGTATCCCGAAGATGCATGAAGATCTTGTTGCAATTGTTGGATTAGGCCAGACAATTCAAGATCTTGGAACCATTCGTGGTGAATGATCATTAACCAGTCAGATACAAGGAAGGAGTGTGAGAAGAGAGACCCTTCTTATTCATATTTCCTCGAAAGGGCATCAACAACCACATTTTTTTTTCCTTGTAAATGATCTCATAATCATAACCAAACATTTTGGTCAAGCACTTATGTTGCTCCAAGGATGAAATTCATTGTTCCAAGAAATATTTGAGGTTGTGATGATCTATTTTAATTTGGAAGCACTACCCAAGCAAGAAAGGATGCTAGAGATCCACTGCATGTAGAATAGCCAACATTTCCTTTTCATAGGTGGATTTTCCCAAGTGTTGCTCATATAATTATTTGCTAGTGAAAGCCAAAGGTCTGCCATTTTGCATGAGAATTGCCCCAATTCCTTTCCTAGAAGCATCACATTCCAGAGAAAAAACAATCTTGATGAAGTTAGGAAATACTAGAACAAGAGTCATGCACATAGCCTCTTTCAAGGCTTGAAAGGATTGATCAATTGTGGGAGACCAACAAAAAGCATTATTTTTAAGAAGAGCAGTGAGGGGAGATGCAATTTTTCCATAATTTTGAACAAACTTGCGATAATAACTTGTTAAACCCAGGAAATCGCATAGTCTTTTAAGATTTTTAGGGCAAGGCCAATCCTTCACGACTTCAATTTTCTTATGATCTACATATAGTGCACATGTACACCATCCCTTCCAACAATATGGCCTAGGTACTCTACTTCATAAGCTCCAAAAGCACATTAAAACTATTTGAGAAAGATTTTGTGTTGAGATAGTAAGTGTAAGACTCGATCCACATGGGCTAGATGGGCATGCCAAGTTTTACTATAGATGGTAATATCATCAAAGAAAGTTAAGACAAAATGATAGAGGAAAGGACAAAAGACACGATTCATGATACTTTGAAAAGTGGAAGGTGCATTACATAGGCCGAAGGGCATGACCAAGAACTCACAATGGTCCTCGTGAGTTCGAAAGGCAGTTTTGGGAATATCAAACTCTTTCATACGTATTTGGTGGTAGCTAGAACATATATCAAGTTTGGTCAAGTACTATGCACTCAATTCATCCAAAATGTCATCATTGACATGAATGGGGAATTTATCTGTGATGGTGATTTTGTTGAGGGCGTGAAAATCAGGACACATGTGCCAGGTGCCTTCTTTCTTGAGTACCCTAACTATAGGATAAGAATAAGGGTGGGTAATAGGATGGATAACACCCGCTGCTAGCAATTCCTGAAGATTTTTCTCAATTCCATTTTTTTGGACAAAGGGATGATGATAAGGGAAAACATTGGGGGGAAGACTGCCAAGAACAAGGGGAGTGGAATGATCATGTGTGCCATGAGAAGGGGGAAGTCCTCATGGATTTTTAAAAATAGATAGGTGTTTGGATAGTAGAGATTGAAGGACAGGATGAACAACAGGTGGGGGGGTCTCGACTTCTTGAATGGAGTGGAGTTGAGTAATAAGACCTTTTTTTAGTAGTTTTCCATTCGGTGGGAATCGATGATCTCAGAGGAGCCTATCGTCATGCCTTGGAACCGATACTAATTTCCATCCTATTCGAAATTCACGGTTAATTCCTTAAAATCCATGGTGATGAGGCCTAGTGTGCGTAGCCATTTAACACTGAGCACAATGTCGCAACCACCTATGTCAATAGAAAACATACAATATTTCAGGTGGTACTGACCAATTTGCAAGCACACATTTTCACAACACTCCCCACATTTCACGGAACCACCATTTGCAATCATGATTTGAAAATTGTTGACTACACGGATATAACACATGGTCTCTTGAGCAATGCAACGATGAATAAAATTATGGGTGTTGCCATTATCAACTAGGATAATTACTTTCCTATACTTAATGTAGCCACTTAACTTGAAGGTTTGGGGGACAAAAGGACCAGTGAGGGCATTCAGCAAGATAAGTGATTCAACTTATGGTGGATTAGAAGGAGGGGTATGATCATCTGCTTGGGGTATATCTTCAGAATGGGGAACATTGACATCCTCTTTAGAAACATCCTCATAAATGGCCATGCAAATCTTTTTTTCCTTACACTTGTGCCTCGGAAATTATTTTTCATCACAATTATGGAAAGACCCTTAAGTTGGTGTTCATCCATTTTTGCCTGGGTTAATTTATGGATCTTAAGAGGAGTGGAAGGTGTCAATGTTTCATCGAACCCTGCACAAGAGATCTAGCTAAAGAAAGTACAAACAAAGCTTATCAAGAAAGGATGAGAGATTCAATATGGAAGAATGAGAAAATATATTCACACTACTCCAATGAGCTAATCAATGATGAT